>CACRXK020005281.1:0-28603 GCA_902702795.2 Paramuricea clavata
AATCACCCTTGCTGCTCGATTTTGGAATTTTTGCAATTTGTCTTGAAGTCCCAAACCACAGTTATCCCACAGGGGAGAACAGTAATCAAAATGAGGCTGAATTAATGTTTTGTAGACATCATGTAAGGTTTTGTGTGGGTTTGCAAACTGCATTTTTAGATACACAATCTCGTTGATTGCAGGCTATGTAGAGGAAAACGCAGAGAGGCGCAATAAGTGCTCTAGTTAAACGTTTTTGTAAAAATAGTTTTAATACGCCATTACAAGAGCTGACATCTATATATGTAGGTAAATATAAATAATTTATTCTACAGAAAAATTGGCGCGAAGACTTAAATGTATTTCTGAAGTGCGCTCCATCTGTGCACTATATATATAAGCTTGTCCACCAACCATCACTGTGTTTAAAGTGTCTTCGGTAGGGGCCACTGATCTGGCAGCGGCTTACATGAAGTTCAGGATTTTTCGGCATCTTACTCGATTGAACTAGTGTTGAAGGATTTTGTAGACAAAAATTCGATTAAATTTCGTCCATTTATTTAGACCCTACCATGCATGAACAGCTCCGAGAATTGAAGATGAGATGCCCATCGAATGAGAAAAATCATGCTAACTAAATACAATTACAGTACTAGTGATTGCAACTCTTCTATTACAAACATGAATTGACGTGCTTGTCTGTGCTTGTAACTAGTTTGCAACTAGGAAACATTATTGTGGAAACATTTGTGATTCTCGATGTTTCCTCAAATGTTTCCATGTTTGCCCACCCGTGGAAACATTGTTGCGCAAACAAAATTTGCTTCTCGAGAAGCAAAAAATGTTTCCTAGCAAATTTAGAAACATTTGATGTTTTCCTATTATGGCTATGTTTCTCACTAATGTTTCCTAGTGTTTGCCCACTCTGGGAAACATGGCGAAACATTGGTAGGAAACAATGTTTCCGCAACAATGTTTCCTAGTTTGCCGTGGGCTTTAGGGAGGTCAACTAACTAGCGTTATAAAGCAGTGTCTTGATTACTTAGATTGTAATTTGCTTTTTTAGACACAAAATATTTAACAGTGAAAACTGTCTGGAACATATTCCAGGCAGTGGTGAAGACTTTTTGTCTTGGAATGACAAATTATTAACCGAGGAAAACAAAACGTTGAGTACCAGCAAGTGTACATCGTACTTTATTGAACCTCTACCATGGATGGCGTCATTGCTTGTGGGAACTGTTGAAGGCAAAGTATGTACATGGTAATAATACAATAACGTTATTAAGGTGATTCATCAGTAATAAATAGACCTTACCGTTCATTCACCTTTTACTCAATGGCTTTGTCCAGGAAAACTTGAGAATATAATCCTTACCTGCCCCTGACATGCTAAAATAAGTTAACATGGAAACGAGGCCATTGGGTTAAAAGAGATTGGGGAAGGTCTATTGTTCTGGAAATGAGAATTTGCTGAAACTTCCCAGGGGTGAAGATTATGATATTATAGTAAAAACAGAAATAAAGTTGGGGAACTACCGAACTAGCTTTTAGAAGATATCACTGCAATATGCCACCTACCTCCTCCGCAGGCCATACCGCCCGTAATGAGTATGCCCGTTCGCAGGTTAAAATTTGAAATCTGAGACGAAAGCTTGTGTAGCTCGTTTCCTACCAATTTTATATTTTTGAAAGGCCTGCGGAGGAGGTAGATATGCGACCTTTTCCCCAATATGGCGCCATTCAGGCCTTAAAATATCTTTTACAGGGGGGGCATCCATTTAGTACTTACGCAAAATTTCCAGAATATTTAACACCCCCTCTCCCCTTTGTACGCAATTGTACGATTTTTTGGCTCCCCCTCCCTCTATGCGTGCGCATGTGTACAAGAATATTCTATAAGCGACCCCCCCGTACCCATCATGCTCAATATTTTTAACCTCAATTTTAGTAGTAGTCATAGCCACTGTCTGATTTTATTTGTGTCTAGTTAACTTTCATAACACATTTTAACAATAACATTGTGTAAATGTAATGATAAAAACAATCGAAAGTGTAAAATGTAAGTAAATAGCTCATTTTTCCACAAATGGCGAGTTCAGAAATTCAGCGAGGTTTTCAATTACTGGCATGATGCAGTTCGACTCGCTTTCAACGTCGCTACAAATTTCCATTGCATGAGAAGCGCTGCCATTGTCTTCTTCCTCCATAACATCTTCTTCCACGTCGTCCTGGCCAAGTGTATCGCTATCTTTAGCCTGACAGGCTGCACTTTCCTTCACCGAGTGGCTCTTTTTATGGCGGTTTTTCGCAGCTTCGCTGGGCCAATAGCTACCACATTTTTCGCAAACGCACTTCTTAAGTTTTTCCTGCATTGAAGGGCAGTAGAGATCGAGTGGACATTGTTTAAACTCTTTCGCTTTGGCGGGTAGATTCTTAATGATTAATCGTTTCTCTAAATCAGCAAAAATGAATTTTTTTGGATCCTTGAGATATTCCAATGGCTCAACAGCTTTAAGTCCATTCGCTGTGTATTCATACACTGTAGGAGGGGGAAGAAATCTTTCTGGGAAAACATCTAGCCAATTTGTTGCAAAGGGTTCACAACAAAATATCATTATGCGTACGTACGAAACAACGGTTTAACCCCCTTCCCCCACTGTACGCAATTGTACGCATCGATCATACACCCTCCCCCCCTCTCCTTGCGTACGTACTAAATGGATGCCCCCTTATGTGGCTTGCAGCAGATCTTGTGCATGGGTGGTTAAGGAGGCTCCCTACAGTTTCCAATATATGTCAGTGTTTTAAACTAAAAGCTATTTGAATCTAAAAAAACTAATTTTTTGCACAAGCCATTGTTTCCTCTTATGTAAAAGACTAACTTTAATCCACAATCGCTACTCTGCACGTTACCATGACAACATGACGTCACCATCTATATGGCCTATATCAACAAAAAAAGCCGTCTTAGCGGACAAAAACCACGGTGACCTACCTTTTTTATTGCAGAAAATACATTGTTATGAAGTTTTGAATCTTTTTTGAAAGTTATTTGAAAATCGCCAGTGTAGTTTTCGAGAAACTAAATTTCAGCCTTTAAGATTGCATTTTAGCCTTTTCTTAAAAACTACACTGGCGATTTTCAAATAACTTTAAAAAATTATGCCTGCATCGAGTTTCTCAGTAACCTTCTTATTCTGTTGACTATATGAATACACTGGAAACAAGTGCTGGTGTGATTTAACCTTTTCGTTACAAAATGATTTTCATTAATATTAATTTCATTATTTTTCTAATTTAACCTTTTTAGGACATTATATAATAGTTCCGAAGAAAGTGCCCGAGTTTGTAGTTCCAGACCTTACGGATTTTGAAGTAAGTTTTCCTGTTCATCTAAGTCACAATGTCAAGATGGTTCGAGTCTTGTTTTTTTGATGTCAGTATTTATTATTAGCATGACAAAATTACTGGATGCTGATTGGTTAAGAGGAGTACAGTTATTTCATTAATTGTACTGCAGTACAATTAATGATTTTCCCAAAACAAACAAAATGGCGGAAAGGTATTTTAAATACAAATGTGAAATATAATTGCGCTAGAGGAACTAGATACGAACAAAAGCACCAAATTTTGCTTTAACAAAAGAACTAAATGAAAGTACGAACAAAAGCACCAAATTTTGGTTGAAAGTCTTGCAGGACTGGGCTTTGGCGAGAGAATATGATGTTGACATTGAGAACTGAGAAGTATCCAATTTTGTCATGCTAATAATAAACAATTTTGGCAAAATTTGCAAACATCACTCGTACTATTAATCCCTAATTGTACTCGCCATCGCATGATTACCTATACTTAGTATAATTACATAGGTGATTATTGAAAATTCTCCACGCTGATTGGTTGCCGTTGAGGTGATTATAACGCGATAATCACCTAAGCGATTTTCAAAATGGCGGCCGAAGCCGTTTTGTCAATGAAATGACGAAGAAATATGTATTTTTTATTTTTTTCCAAATAATCACCTATGAAATTATACTAAAACAATTATTCACCTCAGGCTCGGTGATTATCGTGAATAAAAACCTCGACTTCGTCTCGGTTCTTATTCACCAATAATCACTTCGTCTTCGGCGAATAATTGTTAAATAATATCTTATGATCTTACGTCTAATCGGAGCGATTGACCTCGTAGCTCCATTAGTGGAATAACCAAAGGTCGCGGGTTCGATACCCACCGCGGTCAAGGTGTCAAGCATTTTTTCAACAGTGTGGATATCACGGGTGGAAAATATTAGGGGGCGGACAAAAGTTTGCAAAGAACTTTCAATTTTCTTACTAACAGGATTCGTACAAAAGTTGAAAAAAATTCAAGGCCTCGAAAGGCCTTGGAAAGAATTGCTTGGAAGTCCTTAAATTCTTCATACTTTAGTTTTCGGGTATTTTCTGACGCGCTGCATGATATACATTATATCGAGGCGGGTATAGGCCTAGCAAATTGCCCTATTTTTAAGTAGAATCTTCCCGACTATAAACGCAGCCCCTCCACCTACCTCGTACGCCTATGCATTAGCGTCATTTAATATCCATTCTGATTGTTTTAACTTGTTTACACTCTAGTTGATGCCATACGTGTCGTACCACTCTCCAAAAGTCGTTTGTCCACCAGTGAATGAAAACAGTTTACTACAAGAGATAACAGATAATCTACAGAATATTCGATTTAAGGAAACACCATAGTTCAAGAAATTCCCCAGGAACAGAAATTATGTGGATGGCCTTCATTGGAAGAAGTTTATTGTTGTAAGTACAGCGTGTCAAGACAAGAACGTGTGACTGCATGTGAAAACTAGTTTCCAATCACTCTACATGCAATTGCGCTTTAAAGACCTGGAACATGACCTTCATTGGTTCATTAAGCATTATGGAGCGGCAGACAGTGATCAACCTGAGAACTGTTGAGATATTTACAACCAAATACAAGAATAAATACGACGTTTTTGGTCAACACGGAGGTCAGATTGTCGAGGGGGACTGGATTAAAACTAACTGTGTTTATATCAGTTTGTTGTGGTAATCTTCAAGAATTCAACGAGCGCTATGATGCAAAATTCCGCCAAAATTAGTTATATCAATATTCTGGTGACGTCCGTGTTGACAAAAACGTCCGTGTTGACAAAAACGTCCGTGTTGACAAAAACGTCCGTGTTGACAAAAACGTCCGTGTTGACAAACACGTGGCTTGCTTAAGCCCACTACTATGCTCTATATGTCACGTACTATTCTCTATATGTCACGTACTAACGTTTATATCTGATTATGCTGATATCAGTGACAGAGAAATGCAGTATAAATACCATACAGTATTGAATTCGTTTGCATAGAGACTTATATTAAACCTTCTGTATAATATGTTTATTAGACCGCGCTGTTTTACAAGATAAAACTAAAAATGTTCATGAAAAGTTTGTTTCTCAATATGGTAAACATATTTATAAATATGATCAAAGAAAATGAAAGGGCTTATAAATTGTTTTAGTAAACAGGAAGCGGCTCTACTACGTTCATTAACACTGTCCACGAAGTGGAGCAGTGTCTTAAAATCGGGAGCAATTTTTGAGTCGTCACAAACTTGATATCCACAGACGCCCGGATAGAACGATTGAAGATGGCCGCTGTTTTAGAGAGGGTGCTATGTAGAAGAAAATGTTTCGTTAGACACAGGTCAGTCCCTCACATTTATGTTTATTTCGCTATGAAATCATGCGCAACGTCAATGAAGCCGACAACGGCAACGTCAATGAAGACGTGATCATGAGCAATAGCATTTTACTACAAAGGCGCCTATAAGGCCACGCTTTTTTTTGTTGGATTACGGATTTTGCTCGCCAATATTAAGGCGGCAGGGTAAAAAATAATATATATAGACATATACAGAAATGCACTTACCAGCCTTAAAGACACAAGATGAAGCAAAATGGAATTGTTCCCCGATGTGGTGAGTTTTCATTCATTTTAGATACTCTATCTGCCTGACTATAGCCCTTGAGCGCCTGCTTTGCAGGCTATATAGTAATAGCATATTGGTAAGAGAGACAGTTGCTGCATGTATAGCCTTGAGCTGTAGCTACTAAAACTTTAAAAGATAGATTTAAAATATAGTTGAAACTATATAAATAAAACTATATAAACTAAGTAAAATGAGGTCGATTAATTGAGTATATATGCATATGCGTATAGCATACCCTCGGTACATTTATCGTCAAATGTGTTATGTTTACCGTTTATCAGTGTAACTATAGATTGTCACAAATGGGGTGTTGCAATCTTGTTTCCCATATTACCGTCCATTGCAACGTGCAGGCAGGATATTGTTATGTTTTCCTGTTATACACCGTCCTCGACCTAGTTGCTAGCCTGTGCGCAGGCTACACCTGGTTGCGTGCTTTTATGAAGTATGTCTATAGTGTATGAAGGTGCTTAAAGACCCCATGCAAGACAAGCAAGTCTTGAACGCGAGTGACATTTTAAAGAAGATATATATATGAAAGTTTGAGAGCAGTATAATGGCCATTTGGCATTTACGTTTGGCATTTACGATTTCTAGTCCCCGAGCCAACGGCGCAGAACGCCGTTCCGGGCTAACGCCCGGGGCGAGGAAAACTTTAGCGAAGTTTGGCTATTTACACCATGTGCCGTTTGGCTATATTTACACCCGGGGAGTTCCAGCTTTAGCGAAATCTAAAATGGGTGGACCTCCTCACTGATCTCAAAAATATGTCTGTTTGGCAGGAGTGAGATAAGCAAGACTTCAATTTTTAAAAACATATTTTTAATGAGCTTTGAAGCAATTTTTGTTTGAAGAAATGAGAAGAATTGGTTTACTATGGGAAATCATGAAATATAAGGCAAGTTTGCTTTGAATGTTTAATATTGTTTATGAATTGTGTTGCTTTAATTAATAACTTGCGTAAAACATGCACTGCTTTCCGTTTCAATGAAGCTGTAAGTTTCGCACATTACCCTGTTTAATTTAAGAAAAAAAGTTAAAATGTAAGGAGAGCAAGTTAATTTGAAGACCGAAATGAAATTACTCAAGAATTTGAACTGATTTTGTTTCATTAGTATTTTAAAACAGTTTATCGGCAAAAGCAGTTTAGTTGAATGAACATTTCAAAACATTTTACGAAACGATTCAGGTTAAATTTTACATTAAATCAAAGCTCACAAAATGCACAATAACATACCTACAGTGCATATTGTCCCCCCGTAAAAGGTTTTCAGCTTGGAATTCGTCAGGGATAAAGGGTTTTGAGCTTGGAATTCTTCAATGGTAAAGGGTTTTGAGCTTGGAATTCTTCAAGGGTAAAAGGTTTTGAGCTTGGAATTCTTCAGGGGTAAAGGGTTTTGAGCTTCGAATTCTTCAGGGGTAAAAGGTTTTCAGCTTGGAATTCTTCAGGGATAAAGGGTTTTGAGCTTGGAATTCTTCAATGGTAAAGGGTTTTGAGCTTGGAATTCTTCAAGGGTAAAAGGTTTTGAGCTTGCATTCTTCAGGGGTAAAGGGTTTTGAACTTCGAATTCTTCAAGGGTAAAAGGTTTTCAGCTTGGAATTCTTCAGGGATAAAGGGTTTTGAGCTTGGAATTCTTCAATGGTAAAGGGTTTTGAGCTTGGAATTCTTCAAGGGTAAAAGGTTTTGAGCTTGGAATTCTTCAGGGATAAAGGGTTTTGAGCTTGGAATTCTTCAATGGTAAAGGGTTTTGAGCTTGGAATTCTTCAAGGGTAAAAGGTTTTGAGCTTGGAATTCTTCAGGGATAAAGGGTTTTGAGCTTGGAATTCTTCAAGGGTAAAAGGTTTTGAGCTTGGAATTCTGCAATGGTTAAAGGTTTTGAGCTTGGAATTCTTCAAAGGTAAAAGGTTTTGAGCTTGGAATTCTTCAGGGGTAAAGGGTTTTGAGCTTGGAATTCTTCAAGGGTAAAAGGTTTTGAGCTTGGAATTCTTCAAGGGTAAAAGGTTTTGAGCTTGGGATTCTTCAAGGGTAAAGGGTTTTGAGCTTGGAATTCTTCAAGGGCAAAAGGTTTTGAGCTTGGAATTCTTCAAGGGTATATAACTATGAAAAACATGTATCCTCGACAGGGAGGGGCTACGGATATTAAATGGAATAGCCCATTCATTGTTGAATAGTTTAAAAGTACTAATATGTCAACTATGTTTGCCGAATGGTTTGCCGTTTTGTAAAATTTAAAATAATTATCGTGTTGCCAGGGCAACACTTGACGTAAACACGAGCCTGCGTTTAGTATTGGCCAACTACTAATCAATGTTTGGAAAAACCTGTTGTATTTCATAACAGGTGAAGTTTGGAAAATGAAGGCGGGGGATTGCTGCATGCATGTACTTCTACTCCGATTTTCTTCTTAAGATGGATGCCGGAACGAGTAGATGAGTTCTGACTGTATTAAAACGTTGGTATAACTCATCCACTAGTTCACATCTATGATCTATCAAACGAAAATCAAAAAATTAAAGAATACAGATACCGCGTAAGACCCGCTGTGGAAAATGACGCGCGCGTGCATGGGAACGTTGGCCTACTCGCACAGCCTCGTCCCAGGCTCCAAATTTCCATTTCTCACGAAACGGCGCAGCAAATCAAAGCGCCTGGGGACGAGGATGCTACGCGCATGCCTTATTTCGTTTGCGGTTTCAGCGCGATATGTTCTTTACATTTTTGAAACACACAAAGACTGTTAATTGTTCTTCATATACAAAATTAGACTTATTTAAGTTTGGTATAATTACAAGGGTGATGATCAAAAATTGTGGCCGCTGATTGGTCAAGCGACCTCGGATTATTACGCGATAATCACCAATCTCGTTCCCCGAGCCTGCGATCCTCGGGAAGGAAACGAAGACTCTGGGATAATCCGTTGCCGAAAGCCAGTAATTTTGGCTAAGTTGAACTGCACATTCCATATCAACGGCCAATCAGATTCCTCCCTGAAACGGATTATCCCAGAGCCGGATTAATCCGAAACGGATTATCTCAGAAACGGATTATCACGGATTATCCCTTCGTTTCCTTCCCAAGGACCGCAGGCTCAGGGAACGAGATTGGATATTTGGATAATCACCTAAGTCACAGAGTAGAGACATACAGAGACGTAACTAGTGTACCCACCTTTTTTGTGCGCATGCATGGCAAGTTACTAGATGCATGCATCTGACTGGATGACAACCTGATTACGACTCACTTTAAACTTGCTAAGCAGGCGCAGTTGATCATTTTTTGCCCGGTCGCCTGAAAAAAAGTGGGTACATGAAAACGTAAGCTTCCGCAGTGTTAACAACGGTCAGTTACGTCTCTGTATGTCTCTACTCTGTGCCTAAGCGTTTTTTTTCAAAATGGCGGCGAGTTGTTTGAATTGATAGATGAAGAAATAAGTAATTTTAAAGAAAATGCTGTACCTAAAAGCACGAAAGAAGCGATAAAATTTTGCTTAAAATTATTTCGAGGTAGGAAACTACGTTGCGGAATTCTGCTTATATAACTTTATCTCGCATATGATCAGCGTTTATTTTAAGAAAAATTTAGAAGTGCACATTTAGGGATGTTATACGAAAGCAACGGGTGTTTGACTGGGGGGGGGGGGTCGATGGATTTTTTACGTGCATATAGGTGACAGAATAATGGTGTGGTTGTGTGGGAGAATTGGAAAAAGGCCAGACAAACTAACTTGGCCCCAAAATAACTTGAATCTAGAGGCTCCTAGTTCTGGCAAAGATTTGTTTACCCAACCACTCACAAAAACTGTTTCAAAACATGTAAATCATGGATATTCAATATATAACAACCTTAAATTTGCATTTGAGGCAGCAACGAATATTAGGTTCTCCCACTCTGATCTCTTTTGGGGAGATTCGCTCGCCCCAATTTTACCTTCTTTTCCATTACGCCAGCACGTAAGTGATTTGTGAGGAAAATAGGAGGGTCTGCTGGAGTCCTCCCCCAGAAAACGTTTATATTTTTGATGCTCAATGACAGCATTTCTGGAATTTTCTGGAGCATCCAAAAGGGTAACGAGTAAATGAGAAGACTGTTTTATATTAATTAAGGCTATTTTTGTTAGTTTGGTGACTGCACATTGCCATTGGTGTTTTAAGAACTGCACAAATGGGTTTAGAACTGCACATTTTGTGTAGAACTGCACGTTAAAATAAACCCTGCAGTGATCGTTTTATTTTATAAGTTGCCGTACAATTGTCTAGCAATTTGTTTACGTTTGTAAAAAAAATATTTTCTGCAACAGATTGGTTTCAACAACAGTCAAGAATTCACAAATGAGTTTTGAAGACATGAATATTGACGAAATGAACAAATGTTTATCAAAATTATGCGTTTCTGTAAGAAAAAGTGATGGAAATTATCCTTGAAAAGTATCCTTGATGGCGATACGTACGAGCGGCTATGGATAGACACCTATATTCTATAAAGTCACATCTTTAAAAATTGAGATGTGTTATATATTATTTTTTCAAATACTCATCTTTGCAATTATACTAAAACAATTATTCTCCTCGGGCTCGGTGAATATCGTTGAATAAAAACCTCGACTTCGTTTCCGTTTTTATTCAGCGATATTCACTTGGCCTTCGGCGAATTTTTAAATAATCACCGTACAACAGTGGTTTAATGTGTAGTTTTTTCCAATTACTATTATTATATTATATGTATACTGTTATAAAGCACGCGTAGGAGTGTTTTATCACATATAAAACACGACGCGTAGCGGAGTGTTTTATATGTGATAGAACACGACTACAAGTGCTTTAAATGGCTTAAAAAACGACTCATCTTATACGAGTTCATTGGCGAAGTAATTTTTAAAATAAACTTTGTCTAAACCGAGAAAATCAAAGCTAAAGTTTATGTAAATTAACATGATTTTTTATCACATATAAAACCACGACACGCTTATGATTTTTCTTTGTGTTTTCTCCTGAATTATTAATGAGTTTCAGTTTTAAATTTTTATACATAGCTAGCTATAGGCTACTTCCCAGTTAAGCGTTTTCTATATATGGAACATTGAAACCCATTTACGAAATAACAAAACATAATTATAAACGAAAAAAGCAGAGCATCTAGTTCGCGTATGATTTGTTGAGGTAAATAGTATACTTGTATAAAATTCGTGCGTGTACGTACGTATGAAAAACGCTTAACTGGATTGCAGTACCCTTAATTATCATGTCTTTCGAGGTATGCGTTTCCGTTCCCATTTTAATTTGTATGGGTCTCTTCCTTCTGAAATATCAGTAAAAAATCTATTTTAATTGAATGAAATTTCGTGATGTTATCTTACACAATTTTCAAGTTCATTAAACTTCTGATCGTTACTACTGAAACTTGAAAATGATACATAGACATAAAGAAGTCGTTCAATGAAAATCAATTTTTATTGCTTTCCGGAATTCAAAGCTTTTCTTACGAAAACTATAAAGATTAGTGTATGAAACAAACTTATATTCATTTGCATGTATATATACCTAAGACAGACTGCTTGTAGTACGTCATAGCTCTAACATAAATGTCGAATGCGGAGGCCACTGTGACAATTTACGTACACGAGTGACGCAATAAATGCATCGCGCCAACAAAGTTTTCAGTGTATCCAATATGCATAGTTGTGTGAAGTATATAATCTTGGATCTTAATATAAGCACAACTTTTTCAACTACGACTGTATATTTTCGTGGAAACACCTTGGACTATATAAAATCTCCACCTGCTGAATCACATTTATTGCAACTGGAATTCTTTCTACCTCTGCAGGAATGCTTGGTTGCTACAATTATAAGGATAGAATATTCCACCACAATAGGAAAAACAGGTAGGCTATGCTCGTGACCAGTGTGCTATTATTAGACTATAATATTTTGGTATTTTTGCTAAACTATTTGAGCCGATAATTTGTTTGGCTAAATTCTAAAATCTTACCTATATAAGCTTTTTGGACTGGTTTGAACGTTCGACTGTTTTCACAAAAGGATCAGTGGGATTTTTGTTTGGTAAGGTTTATCTGTGTGGAATAAGGTATATTTATGTATAAAAGAGTCGATGAACAATGCATGAAAATGAAGAAGTTGCAATTGTTGGATGATGTTGGGCCTGCTTATACTCATAATAAAATGGATGCTTACTTAGAACCAAAGCATGCATGATTCACACTTGTATGATATAAGCTGATAAAGATAAACATAATTTTGTGTGGTGTACTATAACATTCGATGCGTACACGTCATTAGTATACCATTAGCTTTGACATTAAGCATAAGTACTTTTCTCCAAGTATAAGATATGCTCAGATGCACGAAACATTTAATAGACCTTTCGAAAGAAAATTGATTCCGCTTTGTCTTTGCAATGGAAAATATACGTCACACATATTTTAAACCTATATATATATATATAAACCTATATATACGCTACTCAATGAATATTGACACCCTCCAAGTCAAAATATCAAAAGCGGGATATCTAATTTATCTAATTTATCAAAGGTATATATTAAAAGTATATAATATAGATATCATGCATATATTAAATACAACTAAGAATCATGATTCCAATTAAGATGAGAATTTGGCGACGAGGTATGATAGATAGATAGATAGATAGATAGATAGATAGATGGATGGATGGATGGATGGATGGATGGATGGATGGATGGATAAATAGATAGACAGTCAATCAATACGATGACGCTATACGAAAACGGATTAGTGCATGTGGACGTAGCCTGGCCGGATACTAGCCAAAGACAAAGCTTCACTTTACATAATCAAGAAAATTTAAGCAAAAGCAGGTAAAGGCGATTTAATCCAGCGTTTACTATATATGCTTATTCCATGCCTGTCAATCCAGAAAGTATTATCCTGTTTCTATTCAATCTGCTCATTTCATGCTGTTCACATGACGCGAGTTTTTTTTCTGCTTATCATGCGGCTTGCCGCATGTGCACAGCAGCGTATGCGTTATTGCTTGTTTATGCATCATGCATGTGATTCAGCTGGCTTTCTTCGTTGTTCGTAGAAAAACTGGAGTGACCTTCTAAACTCGGATGACTGTTGATCATGAAAACTGATTAACTTTGAAAGGACAACTAATTGAATATTTGTGTTGGCTTATGAAATACACCATTTCCGCAAGAATATATATTTTCAATAAACAATACTCATTCAATAGTGCCTGTAAAGACTAATATGTCCAGTGGATAATTAATCTCGACATGATATTTAACTTAATTAAATAAGAGGCATGTGTATTTTAAATACACATGCCTCTTATTTAATTAAGTTAAATATCATATCGAGATTAATTATCCACTGTCTTTGCTAAAATTACGATCAGGAAAGGGAATGTACGTCATTTAATTGCTTTTAATTTAAGTTGGCCTGAATTTCTAAGAAAAACGACGCAGTCCTTACGTCATTAAATGCAATTCATTCTGATTCAGTTGTTGACAAAAATGTGTCACTCACTGCCCGTTGTTGTAACCTGAACAAGAAATAATCACTGCCGGCACATCCACTCACTGGTATTAATTAAATGATTTGTCAGTTAAGAAGGAAATTCCAAAAACCGAAGCATTTCCTGTTATGCATGCATGGCCTTGCATCAAAAGTTATATAATTCACAAATGGGAAAATATTTTTCTTTAATACCCAACTCTTTCTCCTCTGCAGAGGTGCTTTTAGTTAATTAAACATGCGAATTATGAATGCGCGCGGGTGATCAGGGGTGAATTACCCGAAATGCCTCACATTTTCAATATACTTTCATTCTCACGCGTGGTTCAGCAGATTAAACGTCAAGCAAATGAATTCTTGCTACATGTGGAATCGATATTCCGGAACTGAGTCTAGTTCTTTCGATATCAGTGTATTCTATGATATGATTATTTTGTGTGTGTTGGTGTTACAGTCGTGCCAATAGAAGTGTTCCGAAAAATGTTGACCAGTTCATTTCCTAACTTCGAGGAGTTCCTCTGTACAATTCCTCAACAATTTGATAAGTTCCTTAAAAAATTCCTAATTTCCTGTTTCATTGACCAATCCGATTGCTCAAAAATAAAATATAAAATTTGATTGGTCAATGAAACAGGAAGTTAGGAACTTTTTAAGGAACTTATCAAATTGTTGAGGAACCGTTCAGAGGTGTTCCTTCAAGTTAGGAAATGAACTGGTCAACATTTTTCGGAACACTTCTATTGGCACGACTGTAAGTACTCAGGTGAATATGATGTTTGTGATGTTACTCTGAGTGTGCATCCACACCGGGCAAGCTGAAAAGTTTGCTTGGCCACGGTGGGAATCGAACCCGCGACCTTTGGGATACTAGTCCAATGCTCTGCCAACTATGAACTTTCTTAGTTAGCGGATTGAGGTGATAAATGGCAGTAAATGGGGATATGTAGGTCATGTACAGGTTCTCTGCCAAATCTGAGGCCACGCGACTCCAACATTTTGGTAGGTAGTGTTTGATGAGTGCATTTGGCGCATTCTAAAAAATTAAATTGCAATTGGCTTTCCTCGATTGCGCTGGCTAGCACACTTTTTTGGCATAATTTTGGAAAACGAGCGTATTTTTGGCGATTTTACAGAAATAACAACACTCCTGCATGCATAAACGTCTGTAAGTAATGAACGTTTGAAACGTGACTTTGTAACGCACGTGCCTTTTTGCAGTATTTGATCCTTGAGTATTTAATTGAGGACGTGTAAGTCTATCAAGTAGCTTTGGTCGGATTCCTGTGAATGTTTGCATGATGCAGAATAATTAAAGTGAGTTTCACAGAAACAGCTAGGACGCGTCTCTACTATTCTCCAGCCATTTTGCGCCGCTTTATATGCAATTCATATATAAAACGAGAAAAATACCTGTGTCGCTCGAGGACTTTGTGAAAGTCATTGCATTATATTATGTAATTTTCTAACATACGTCATTAACTTTATCCCCACTTTAATCTTCGCACTTTGTGTAAGCCACCCACTCGCACTAAAAATAGCACTCTATTTGATAGATTGTCTGTGTTTGAACAAGGAATTAGCAAAATTGTATAGACTATGGCCATGGTGATAATTCACGTAACTAAGATTCTAGCACACTGAAGCACTCTACGTATACCTGCACTCCAAAGCTATCATTCAAATAGATTCCAACTTAATAGTAATTACGTATACCTGAACGAATTGATTGCAGAATTTATTGGTAGCAGAATTAATTGATAAATATTGAAAGATCAAAATAAGTCTGGCATGTATATAAATATAATGTAATATCCTTTATACCAGCAGACAATTTTAACAAATATATAAGAATGTCAAGTCAAGATATGAGTTATTATTTACCAAGTCAAGATATGAGTTATTATTTACAAGCGTGCTCAGATCTTTAACTCGTATCTTGTCTCTTGAGTTTACAAGATGCATTATTATTCGGAGTATGTTTTTTCTTATATAATGTAAGATCAGCTGAATCTAAAATTTGGTATTTAAAAATTAAAGAGCAAGCATTGATAGAAATTCGACATTGCGCAATCTCGTACCAGAGCGCAGATTTAATATTACCCAGATGTCACACTTAGTGTCGGTCTCTTTGATGCTCGTCATCACGAATTGCGCAAACCAGATGAGACGTCAGAGTTATTCCGAAAAGGCGGCGATTCCTGACGCAAATGCTACGCCATACTTTTGGTGGGATCCAGGCTCTTTCTGGTTTTCACCACTCTGTCACCGATTCCAAAGTTAGTGCTGGATTAAACTTTACACGAAAGGAATCAAACAGCAAGTTTAACCACAAAAACTCTGGACAGAGACTGCCAAAAATGTACTTCTTCGCCAGTGAATGAAAAATATCTGTTCTTGCCCCCCACGCTTTTTAGTGACAATTTTTGAAAGACATGTTTTCGAAGTTTTGCCGTGAGTAAAGCTGTGACAAAATCTCTAAAGAAAGCCAATAATGAACGTGAAAAAGTAGAGAGAAGTTAACAGATATTAATATTGTTTTAACTTAAGTATGTGAAACATATAAGCGTCACCGGCTGAATTAAACTATTAAACTGATGAAATATTGAAAGACATAGGAATTGTTCGTACCAAATTCTTGGCTGCCCATCATTCTCCAGGCAACACATCATGTTAAACTTGCAAGGAAATCTTTATATAAGATTATATAACCATGCAAGTTAGGTCTTGGAAAGACGAAAGGATTAAAGGAACACCGAATGGTTTTCCGTGCAGGATTGCGTGACCATGCACGAGGGATGTCGCGAGACTTTCGGAAAGCGTAAAAATACTCGAGCCGCAGGCGAGTGTATTTTTACGCTTTCCGAAAGTCGAGCAACATCCCAAGTGCATGGATCACGCTATCCTGCTTGGAAAACCATTTGGTAATTGTTTTATAAAATAACTACAGTGAAACAATGACATTTTGTGAATCCCGCGAAAATCCCGCGAAGTCATTTTCAGTTCCTCGTGCAGGATAGCCTGATCCTGCACGGCTATTGACCAATCAAATTGCGTGTTTCACTGTAGTTATTATATATATATATATATATATATATATATATATATATATATATATATATATATATATATATATATATATATATATATATATATATATATATATATATAATATATACTGACGACTATATTCAAAAAAATAGTCGATGAGTTGACGTAAGGTAGAAGAGCGCTCAATACCATAATAAGTAGAGCGGAATTAATTCAGTCAAGGTTTGAATGTTTGCGTCGCTACTCTGAGTTTCACGCTTTACGCGATCATCAGGCAACTGACAGATATTATTCAATATTCATAATAAATATAGGTTATCATTTACAACTTGATTAAGCAGGTATCTGGTTACATGTCTACATTTGGAAAACAAGTCAGAGCGTTTGTTCAGGCATTCAGTTTTCTTCGCTTTCATAATAAGTAGTTTCTCCTCGAGGCATAAATTACACCGTTTAGATCCTGGTTTGTATGCTTTGACTTTCTTCATAATGGACCACTTTATTGTATACTGACTTTTTTCTGACTTCAGTTTCCAGACGTCAGTTGCCTGATGATCGCGTAAAGCGTGAAACTCAGAGTAGCGACGCAAACATTCAAACCTTGACTGAATTAATTCCGCTCTACTTATTATGGTATTGAGCGCTCTTCTACCTTACGTCAACTCATCGACTATTTTTTTGAATATAGTCTTCAGTATATATATATATATATATATATATATACATATATATATATATATATATATATATATATATATATATATATATATATATATATATATATATATATATATATATATATATATATATATACCTGAAATATCAGGTATATATATATATATATATATATATATATATACCTGAAAAATATTATCTTGAACTTCAAAGTTGCAAGCCAAGGCCCCACGAAATCTATTTTTAATCGGAGCCTGTAGTCTGCATAAAAAAGCGAAATCAGGACGTGATGCCGTGATGGGCCACGAATTTCTATAGTTGGCAGGCCCGGCTCAGTCCTTCACGACCTCGTGTATTTTCTCCAATAAAATTTACTACAATCAATAGTGACTAAAGGTCTTTATCATGTCTGCGTGGAGTTAAAGATAAGTCTATTTTAATCTTCTGTTTCTAAAAGTTTTGGAAAATGAACCTGCAAGTAACTTGCTTCGAGCATTTGACGTGCCTACGGCCAGCCCTCCCAACTAACTTCTCGACGAAGGGTCTCGCTGGAAACGTCGAAGTTCTGTTTATATTTTTCATATAGTTGTATTTTTCATGTAGTTGTTTAGCCACAAAAATTTAAGTATGTAAACATACTACTTGTGTGAAAGAACTCCTAAATCGAAGCCTTGATTAAAATTGTTTTTCATTTTTCTGGCTAGGAGTAGAAGATATTCCAGTTTATTTTTTGATGATTTCATCTATTTTGATTGGTAAGCTGTATGGACTTTGGCATGTGCGATCCATTGCGGATGCGATCTTCGAAAATATTTTGCCAGCATGTGACGTATATGATTGCATATCAAATAAACTAAAATATCCCAAGAACGACAAAAGTTAAAGAAAAGTTGTCCAATAACTTGTTTTACAGTTTAACGAGTTCTTTCTATCCAAACAGACTTGAGTTCCAATGCCATTACCCATTAAAAAGTCGAGTATTGTGCGTAGTTTTACAATTGTGAGATTTTTAATATTATTATATTAAATCGGATATTGTTAACAGACGATTTCAGCCATAGACTAAATTTTTATCAATTGTATTCCCACCAACCTGTAATACATCTTGGAATGGCCAAATTTGGTTGTAAAATACGGAAAATATAGCCCTGTGAAATTAGCATATTTTGAGTATTTTAGTATTACGCGCGGAATCATCTATTAGTATTACGCGCTGAATCATCTACTTTTGAAATTTCTTTGATAGACCAATCCTGGCCGGATTTTTGGCTTCTTTTACATTGGGTCAGACCTTTGCCCCAGACAAGGATTTGTGCCAGGCCCTCTTTCCTCTTCCATTCACGCGCATTTAAGGAAGGGAAATATGGTCTGGTATTTAGGCAGTCCGGCTACCTAGTCAATGCAGGTGGTCTGGAAATTCGGCAAACTTAACAGTGTCCATAATAAGCCACAATTTTATGTTGAGACGACAAATCTTTTTGAAATTTTCGATCCTTATTGATATTTCAACACTGCGGTCAAATGATCATGATGCGACGAGATGATACAATTGAATGATTGCCTCATCCATAATCGTCACCGATAGAACAAAGATTTTGGCGACTGACGATTCGTATTATGGCGTATGTAATCGAATAAGCACGCATAAATTGGTTGCATTTCAAAATTTGCGTCAGCAGTAATTTTCATACGGCACACTAGGAATTGTATAAATCATAGCGTGTAAACGTTCCTTGAATACGGATTATGTAGAATTACGACTCGACAAAACCCTCGTAACTGGCTTTTCCTAGCCAGAACGTCTAAAACAAGCACGCGAATTTGAATGTTTTGGGGGGGATCACGGCCATCTACTTGTTGTGAAGTGTACTTTCCGTTCTCAAACATGCACTAAAGATGGTGGCTCGTTTTTTGTTGCATGCCATATATGGCATGCAACTTTCATATAGCTCTAAATTTCGTGTCGTGTCGGTGAGTGAGCGGTGAGCGTACCAGTCACGTGGCAGGTTCGTAAAATACGACAAATACGTCGCGTTTTTCCGACGAGCATTTTCATACCGGGTTTTCGTCGAGGAAACGCAAAGACATATCGATTATTCGCCGAAAATTTACAAATTGAGCGCCTTAGAAAATTAAATCGAGGTAGGTAAAGCTTTGTTGTTTTTAACTTGCCGTATATTCTGTTATTTGTTGTGATTTTGGAGTGCTCGCGCGCACTGATTATTGATCAATTTATATCAGGCGTTTTATTTATGTATAAGCCTCAAAGCCATATGCTCAAAGCACACGCTATCAAATACTCGATTTTTACATATTCAATCTGAAAGGAGCCATTGTGCTCGTACTGACTATATTCTGTGCAAAGCTTTAAAACTAAAGCACATTTTGAAATATAAATATCAAACAAAATTTGAATTAAAATAGTAATACTATTGAAATTTAATACAACGAAATAGCAACCATTGTGAAGTACGCATCAGATTCAACATGACATTCAGCATGACATTCGATATACCGTAAACCTAACTATAAGCCCTGTGCATGGGCTTATATACTTTCGTAGGCGATTTTTGATGAGCTTATACAAGGGGGAGGGCTTATATACGGGGGGGGTTAATACATGGACGATCTTTTGTGTTGGTAACTAATAAATCAGACGTAATCAAGTTAGTCATAAACAGGAAAATAAACGTGTATTAATAACTCGCTTTGATTAACATAGTAAGATATAAAGACAATGACAATGTCTTTAAATATCATTCTCTGCTATAAAAGGCAATGTCAATGTTGAATAATGTAGTGGGCTACTGGGCTTATATTCGGGGGGGGTGTTATATTTGGGTGTGCTAATATTCGGGAGGGGGGCTTATATCCGAGTGCTTATATTTGGAATGAGATTTACAGTAGTGTATATTAACTCATTTCAATCACTCAAATGCCAAAATGATAAATACAGCCATTTCTTCTCTCCCAAATGAATTAGAAAAAAACATAAAGTCATATTAACGAACTAGTACCTCTATCATTTTTCAACTTCGACAATTTCAATCATAGCTTAATAAGCATTTTCAATCTATTTTAGTAATTTACCGTTTCCACTGGTTTTTTAAACCTTTAAAAAATTACAATAAAGCTATCTAATATCTATAGCAGTATTGGAAATAACGTTATTTAGTTATAAATTTGTAAAGGAAATCTAACAGTCAATTGCTTTTGATAAAGCCTTGACCCACCTTGACCTTGTTATTACCGTCGCTTGCAACTAACTATTAACAGTCGCTGATAAAAACATTGCCTATTCGCGTGAGAATCTTAAGTTTTCTTATTTTGACATAATAGCTATTTTTCAATAAATATATCGATATTAAACTTATTGAATCAATATTTTAAGTTTCACACCAGTTGTACCAGAGGTTATAAGCGCTATAGCGCATCATAAGTTACAGATGGCATGCAACATGTACGCATTGCGTACCTATTTTTTATGTTTTCTATAGATCTTCAGTGCAATTCTTAATACCAGTGTATTTGTAGTAATATTTCAAACCCGACTATCAAAATGCGAGGACTTGAAATCTAGTCCGAATTGGAGGATTTGAAATGGCATCTCGTACGAATAAGTCGCAACTTAAAGTGAGGTGAAATGATTTTGATCCATTCCAAAGACTGAATTTAATTTTGATCCAGGTATCCAGTATTATCATGTGTGCAAAATAAAGCAATATGGCTGGCTAATTCACTCCTGCATTATCAATGAATTTGAGAAGTATAGGTTATTTTGAGGCAACGAGGGGATATGTGAATAAACACATATCCCCGAGGTGCCTCAAAATAACGTACTTATTTTTCACATTGCGAGGTCGCGTTAATGAGTCAGAATAGAAATAATTCTTAATGCCATATTGCCTTCGTTATGTTGTTTTTTTCTCATTTTTTGTGCTGCAAGACATTGCAGGTGAATATTAGAGGGGATTATTAAACGGAAATTGATTATAGAGGGGAATATTGAATATGTTCCCCGATAAGAACAAAGGAAACCGAGCAGGGTGAAAAATAATGGGTGATAAACTCGAAACTTATACTATCAGTGATAGTATAAGTTTCGAGTTGGAAAAAATCATGAGTGATACATTGTTAGAGAAAGCAATAATTAGCCCTTAGGAATTCCAAGCTGAAAACTCTTACCCCTGACGAATTTCATGGACCCGTAACTCGGAGAACTCTAGGTTTCGTAAACCGTTCCCACTGAGGAACCCCAAGGTATAAACCTGGAAAACCTTTACCACACCATCACTTCTGTGGTACCCCTGAAGAATTCCAACATAAATTACACCCTGAAGAATTTCATTAAATTAATGAAGGGAGATAGACAAAACGCTGCACTTCCAGCCCCCCCCCCGTCCCTCTCGCGATGCCATCTTGCCAAGTGGGCAAATACATTAATGGTAAAACCATCGCCTCGTCCCGTTGGGAATACTTGTCCGGCGCTATAGCGTCATATTGTTGCTTGTGTTTGCCCCAGTTGGCAAGATGGCTTCGCGAACCCCGAAAAGGCGTGTTTGGCTTGTTTTGACGAGTTTCGCCAACTCGCAGTATAAAACACTCAAGATATATTGGATCGTTGACGTCAATCAAAGATTTTAATGAAAGATAGAACAAAGACGTTTAATAATGATTCGTGCACACCACGGAGACTTGACTTTTGGCAAGTCCTTCGTCTTTTTAAATTAGCAACAAAAATAAAGGAATTTTCGAGGAAGTAATTTGTGAAATAGTGAGGAATTTCCGCAAGTCAATATACTTGTGATTTCACGTCCTCGTCCTCAAGGCCACGCTTGTTGGGCGAGAGCAACGACCGTGGCCCGGACGAGGATGGTGATTTCATTTCTCAAACAAGCTCAACCTCGTACCAAGGCTCTTTCCACTAAGAGCCTAGGTACGAGTTTAAAACAAGCTTAGGGGCCATTCACAAAGGCTGTCTGGCCAAATAATGGATTTTCAGACCCCCTTTGTCCGGCATTGTCCTAATTAGTGCCCTCCCCCTGGACATCCACCATGCCTCACAAAAACTCACGCAACCTTGTATATGTCAACAGTAAAAAACGTTTCTTACTCTTAGCACTTTCTTTATAACTATAAATGTGAATACAAAAAGAGTTATAAATGCAGAAAGCTATTATTTCACGACGTACACTAGTTGTTGAATTCATCATTGAAGGGAAGAATTATAATATTATGAAGTGTTCAAAATGCCACTTTCACAATGGGAAGGAGAGTTCAAAATAGAGAAAAAAGAAATTTGTTTTTGAATTAAAATTTCGGACATCCAGATTGCTAAAATTGTCCGAGTTTGTCCTTATTTTCCAAACCCCCATCCCTCCCCCCCCCCCGGCTACGACATCCTTTGTGAATGGCCCCTTAGTAGGCGTCGGCTTGGAGCAAGTTTTCTACATGGAAATATAAAAGGTCATAAAAGACGTACCACTGTCAACTGAACGCGAAAAAGCACCTACCCGTACGGAATGTACAATTTTCAGAAACTGAGCGAAACAACAGCTAGCGGTTGGAATAATTCCTTTAAAATAGCGTTCCTTAATTAAAGGTACGGATAGGTGTTTTTTCACGTCGCTACGGAAGGCTATCCGGTACAGTGTAGACGTATTATGTGCTACGCATTCAGTGATCCAACCACTCTATACAGCTAATATTCAAAAAAGGCTGTCCTTTGCAAACCTTAAACCTTAACCTCTAAGCGTGCAAAGCATAATTGGAACATCATTTAATCAGTCGTTTAGAAATCAAATATGGGACCCATTTCTTCGAGACATGGTAAATATATCTCCTTACGAGAACAATTTATTCACAAATAGCTGCAATGTTCAACTACTAAGCTTGAAATCTGTGCTCCCATTAAGCTTTGCGCGCTTAGAGTTTAAGGTTAGGAGTTTGAGGCTTGCAAAGGACAACCTTTTTTTAATTGGCTGTATACATATATACCTGAACTTCCGGTAACACGTAGCTCAGTTGGTTAGAGCGCAACCTCGTACCCAGGGCCTTTGCGCGGTTCAGAGGCTCTGGTACGGGAAGCAAAGGCCCTGGTAAACACTGGTCACGTGTGTCCAAAAATATTGGACATTTTTGTAACCTGGCCTTATTAAGGTCATGTTATGCCGGGGGGGATGAACAACTGAACATTGCAAATGCACGAACTATAAAAGTTTCAAATACAAATGATTTTGCATTTGATTTTTAAAATATGAATGTATAACAAGTGTTTTAAAATTCATATTTAAAACAACAGGCAGCAGATTTTAGGCTTGTTTTTATTTTGATGGAAATTATAAACTTTGAAGTCACATGGATTTTGAATGCTATAAAGAATGCAGTATATTCGAGGTAAACGATTTTCGGATTTTATGATGCATATATAAAATTATATTCTCATATATTTTAATATTTATCAGTTTATATATCCTAAATTCCAGCAGATTCGTGGCTGTCTGTTTATATAATTAGTTTTCTTCGTTTAATTACTCCTCCATCTTTCGCTTTTGGATATAAACCCTCCTTGATGCCTGATATATTTTTTGGTTTATATCTCCACCCTTCACTTAGTTCACTAAAATCAAAATTTTCTGTTCCAGCTTGCTCAGAAAATATTCAATCTTTCATAACTGGAGTTATCTTTGACATGTAAAATAGTTAGGCAGTACCCTCAGTAAAATACTTATTTAACTGGCTGACCATGACAGTAGTAAAAAGTTAATAAATGAATACATGCAAAAATTACAAATTAACTGCCCTCATACCAATCCATTGGTCTCTGACTCATCCAATAAATACTTAACAGAACAGTACGATAATAATAGAAAAGTGTGAAAATGTCAACGTTACCTAACTTTGTGTGACAAGAAAGTTAGATTACATTAATTTTACATGCAGTCAGGTATTCTTTTCTTTTATATCGCCTCAATACTCTGGTTGATGATTCCAATGGCCCCCATAAATTTTACTGGAGAAAATGTTTCCCCCACCTCTTGCCATTAAATCTCCATAGCCCCCAATTTTACCCATCCAAGGGAGAGTATATGGGATAATCAAATATGGCATACTTTGTTATTTTTCTCTGTCCAACACCAGACAATTTTACTTGTCAAGTGTAAGATTAAGTGAGTATATAAAAAGTAGCTGGATATTCTAACTTTTGCTCCATATAATTGGACTTTGGTTGTGAGCAAAATGTAAAAAGACAATTACCAGTAATACTGGCCTTACTACATCCCTATTATTTACCTTGCAACCTTGAGCAGTTGTGCTGTTGCTAATACAGCAGAATGTGGTTTCAAATTACAGTTACTTCATGGCAATTATGATATTCCAGTGTGCCAGTAAGACATTTGTCATTTGTTTCTCTTTTAGTATTATATCAAAAAGGTGATTGCAGGTATTCAGATCCTGGAGTGATGTGAAATGGCCCTGACCTTGGGCAATTAAGTAATATATGAGTGGTGTAAAATAGGAAATTTTTTACTCATTCTGAATGACTAATAAAATTAGAATGGTGAGAATAATGATGATGGTGGTAGTGAAATACAAGTTGTGATCATGATATTGGTGATGCACAACTTGTAATGATACTGCTAATGAAAATATATTGTATTTGTACATACCAATTGTAATGAGACATAAATAATAAAGAGATTGGCAGTAATGAATGTGTATGACTTGATCAATTGTGCTGGTGAGAAGGCAATATATATATATTGCCACCTAGATGAATTAAGTCCCATGCCATTTAACATTTTGTGTTCAAAACTAACTGTTCTCATCAGCTCCAAGCATAACTTGGAAAGCTGGTTTCAATCCTGTTAGCTGATCTTAAAACTATGTGCACATATATAAATATTTATTTTTTCCCCTCATGAATTATATTGTTTGCACAAAAAATCAGTTGATTATTTCATCTAGAAACAGTGTGAATGTTGTTTGAATTTGGTATGTTCACTCTGTGACAAGTGAAAGTGATATGTAATTCATGCATAATATGGTGATTTTTGGTTTCAGGATGTAAAAAATGAAAATTACTTACTGATAAAATTCAGTGTAACCATATTCATTAAGCCTCTGTGTCTCTTATTAAAGCCCTATACCTCCTCAATACAAATAAAATTCTGCATAGCCGGATATGACTAAATAGGTTTTTATTTTTACTGACAAAAGTATGATGCATCAAAACACACAATATGGAATAATAATACTTCAATTAAACCCCAAAGAATTTTTATGGGAAAGAAGTAATTATAGTATTCTCAGTAAGTGGAATAATTGACCATCATGGAAATTATGTAGGCTGAAGTATTTAAAATGTGTAAGAATGTAATTGTTGGTTTTTAACCAAAGCCAAAGATATTTGAAAACAAAGTATGATATGTCAGTCAGAGTCGGTGTATTATTTGTAAAAAGTGTCAGTAGTCACAATGGTGACAATAACATTTGTGTGGTTAATCTGGTTGAAGCAGAGAATTTAATTGATCTCCTGATAAAAGGCATGTTTTCTTGGGGTTGTATAGCAAAGGTGAAAAAGATCAATTCCAAGACAGCCCAGTTGCCAATTGTATTGAACCAAAGTTATTAGGCAGGGTACAATTACGGCTTTTTTTCAAGATATTACAGTATATACTATAAGATGCAACTGACAAATGAAGTATTTCAGGAAAATATTTACCCTAAAATTATTAGTGACTTGTGCTGTGACTAATTAATATTATGTTACAGCTTTGGTTCAAATTTCATAAATCATGAATCGATGTACAGTTACTGCAAATGTAAACAAATACTAGGTGAATGCACACCCAATAGACAGACTGCTATTTGCCTTTAAGACTCCTAAGTCACATATCACTGATATAAGATTTGTAGTAAATTTGTTGTTTCAAGATCACTGTATATTATTTCTCATGATTCAGGATTGGTACCCCCCGCCCCCCTCCATTCCCCCCTCTTCCAGACAGAAATATACATCCCAAAAAATAAATATGAAATTTAATAACTCACACACACAAAGGTTTCAAGATACTGTGTAAAATTTCATTCACAACTGTATTTTAAACTACATACATACGGAAACCAACCTGTCACTCGACCAGTTAATTGTTTCAAAATATTCTGCTTTGATAACTACATGTTTATAATACACATGAAGAATTTCGTTTCCATAGATGTCCCCTCTGATTTATCCTTCCATAAAAGTACAATAAAATCCCAAGTGATATTCTTTGGTCAATACATAAAAAATTACTTATAATCAACAATGTTTATTTAATTCTTTATAAAACGTCGCACACAAGCAGTTGCATTGGACTGGCAAAATAGACAGTTTAAAGACAGATCACTCGACTAGTTTTCTCTCAGTTTGATCTTCGTCCTTCGATCTTTGATAAGTATTACCGTTAGCTATTCCACAATTTGTTGAAAGAAAGCTCGTAGAATGCATGGATAATATATACCCACTCTTAAATCTCACTAGGAAAGTTTTATTTATCATAATAATATAAAAACTCGAAAACGTCGCGCCTGACGCGCTGCCATGTTTGATAAAATCAATCGGCTCCGCTCCCCCAGGATTGAAAACTAAATTATTACGAAATGTCCAATATTTTTGGACACACGTGACCAGTGTTTACCAGGGCCTTTGCTTCCCGTACCAGAGCCTCTGAACCGCGCAAAGGCCCTGGGTACGAGGTTGAGGGCTATATACAAGAGAATATGTTGTTGTCTGGAGTTTTACAAGTACAGCTTTAGCATTTTGCTGTTATTGTCAAGTGATTCCTTTAATTTAGCTGCTAGAGGAGTAAAAAATCTAATACTATATGAAATAGCATTAGTGTTATATATCTAAAACTTATATATTCGGGGTATACAGCTATATGTTTTGTTTTTAAGTAATATATAAATATTATCAAGCGTCAAAACGCTGAGAAATAGCATGCGGTAAGAGTTATTATGTATCTACAATTAAACTGATATTTAAATCCCGGTCTTCCCGGCATATGAGGTCTATATACGAGAGAATATGTTGCTGTCTAGGGTTATATAAACACATGGAAATTAGAGGTTATGATATATAATTGTCAAGCGATTTCTATACTTTATTGGTAGTTTTCTTTAAGTACTAAAACTCGGATAAGGTTAATAAATTTAAGCTATATTAAAGCACACCGGTTGCTAAGTGTTGTTAGGGTGACACTAATTAAAGGATTAACTTTTATCAGAGATTTGCATTTTTCTACTGTGTGGATAAATACAGGTAGATTAGGATATTCATTGCGCGGGCGTCGCGGGTTATCCGTGCGAGAAGAGAGAAAGCGATCTAGACAAGACAGGAGCGCTTTGCAGCCAAAAGTTGAAAGACTTTGTGTGGAAGCCTGTAATGGTTGTCAAGTTGGTCATCCTAGTCAAAGACAACATGACTGCCTCATGATGAACGAAAACGAACGATGGCAAATAAGGAATCTATTCGTCACAAAAATCAAGACATATTTTAAACTAAACAGTTCCTAATCCCGACTTGTCAACGTCGTTGTTAAGGTTAATATTTACATGTTGTTCAACGTTATTTTAGCAAATATTCTACATACATATATACTGTTAAGATGACCGAGTCAGATCATAAGTAAGCTTATCAAGAATATAAGTTAGAACTGGAACAGTTGTAATATATTTTGCGATAAAAACATGTAATCGTTATATACGTTGTTGTCACTTGTTTCAGGGGTTTCGCTCTCTGATCTTCATCATAGCTACTTTCATCATCGTGGTTGCTTTCATCTAAGATATTGATATCCTAAGATACTGATATCCTAAGATACTGATATCCTAAGATATTGATATCCTAAGATATTGATATCCTAAGATACTGATATCCTAAGATACGGATATCCTAAGAAAATGATATCCTAAGAAAATGATATCCTAAGATACTGATCAGCTCCTTAGGCTCGGAGCCGAGCTCCTTGGGCTCGGAGCCAGCTCCTTAGGTTCGGAGCCAGCTCCGTAGGCTCGGAGCCGAGCTCCTTAGGCTCGGAGCCAGCTCCTTAAGTTCGGAGCCAGCTCTTTAGGCTCGGAGCCGAGCACCTTAGGCTCGGAGCCAGCTCCTTAGGCTCGGAGCCGAGCTGCGTAGGCTCGGAGCCGAGCTCCTTAGGCTCGGAGCCAGCTCCTCAGGTTCGGAGCCGAGCGCCTTGGGCTCGGAGCCGAGCACCTTAGGCTCTGAGCCAGCTCCTTAGGGGTCCAGAACGCCTATTACAAAGAGACTGAAAAACCGTTTGGATACTTGTTGATGGATAACAAGCCTGATACACCAGCAGATAAGAC
>CACRXK020005282.1:0-28601 GCA_902702795.2 Paramuricea clavata
TTCTCTAATATTGATATATAATATTTCATATAATTAAATTGCATGCACGGCTTACGGGAAGAACAAGGATGTAAATATGTAAATATGTTTTCTCTTTGATGTAATTACCGTGTTGAAATAAAATTTTTAATAATAATAATAATAATATATATATATATATATATATATATATATATATATATATATATATATATATATATATATATATATACATATATATACAATTATATATATGTTTGATCATATGCATTTGTATTTTGTAGCTAGCCATAGGCTTTAAGGCTTATTATATACAGTACATGACAAAATTACTGCAATGTGATTGGTTACTTAAGAGGAGTGCAATTATTTCATTAATATTGCACTCTCCGCGGGAGTGCAAGTAATGATTTTCGCGTTGGTTGGGGGGAGCGGGAAATCAAAACAACAAAAATCCAACAGGGCCGCCGAGAGATTGGCGGGGGCCCGGGGAAAATTTTTTTAGGGGCCCCTATCTAAAATTTTTTTTTCGGAGAACACCCCCGTCGACAACTTTTTAGGTAAAAAATTTTTCCGGACGAGTACGTTGCAATTTTTTACCTCTTTTTTTCATGCCAAATTTCGGTACTTAGCCCAAAAAACAGATATCTTGTCCTTTGTGCGGAAATATTTAACACCCAAAAAAGACTGGGGCCAAACAAAAAATTTTCAGGGCCCCCAACCACTGAGTTATACTATATTACTGGAAGACCTGGTCGGGATAAAAAAGTGTCCGCAAAAACATGGCGGATCTGACGCCGTTGCCATGACTACTGGTCCCTAGATTCATGGCAACTACCACTGTCCCAACCGTGATCCTAAGCTTTCGACAATGTACTTCACTCCCCACCCCCCTTGATATTTTTATCCCAGTTTGCTTGATTTACAACGGACACTGCCTTTTTGCGCCCTCGTATGTATGAGAACTCTTCAAACAAGAACTAGAAGAATATTTTTATTCACCAGTAAGATTTTTATATTTGAATATTTCGGAAAACCATTCGGTATTCCTTTAATCATGTTTGTCTAATGTAGTTCCATGAATAATTATATCATCACTGATTGTGTGACAACCTTTACTTCCACTCAATACTTGTTGAATTGTATTTTGGAAAACCTCACTGGCGCTGGATGTACCAAATTTAAGCGTTTATAGCGAAGTAGTCCTTTATGTGTTGTGTAAGTTGTAATATAACGTGAATTTTCATCAAGTTCAAGATGATGATATGCGGAATGGAGATCAAGTTTGCTGAAATGGCATGCACCGTTTAAGTCAGCCACCAGATCGTCAATGGTGGGTTGTGGGTGTCGTTCACGCTCAATGGCCGTGTTTTGCAGACGCATGTCTATGCACAATATATGCACAATTTTTAGTGCAAAATGATTAGTGGTTGTCTAGATAAAAATATTGCGTGACCCCTGTTGTGACGTGACATGCATGTCTACAAAAATCCAAGATGCTGGAGATTTCATTTCTTTCGATTAAAATATTTGTAGAAGTAAGCAAGATATGAAAAAACGGTAAAAGAGTTTTATATATGGTTTTAAATGTTTTTTCAAACGAGAAAATAAAATAATATATTGCCAGTTCTCTTTAACAAGAAATATTTCATCATACTGTCGCTCCATGAAATATTTCATCATACTGTCGCTAAGTAAACAGCCTGTGGCATTCTTCATAACAACAATCGTTCCAGGTGTAATTTTGGTCGGTGACTCAAGGTCAGTATCAAATTCAGCCATAATTGGGAGGGAGGTCGAACTTCCAAAACGAACAAACGTTTCTTTGATTTTCGTCGTTGAATTTCCGGGTTTTGTTTCAAAATATTTATAAATGTAGGTGCATCAATAATATTTTCAGAAGATCCACTGTCAATAAGCAATTTTACTGTCGATTTGCCAAGGCTAGCATTAGCACGAAAGTTTGTGTTAGAGTTGGGTTTACTTGTGGTTTTAGGTTTGTTCTGCACCAAAAATTTGCAGTATGGCTAACGGTGTAAATGCTTGGCTCTGAATCTGAGTCACTATCAGGTATCGGATTATCAGGTTGTGAATCAGGAATAACATTGTGAATACCACTGTGCTCGGCGAGTTGGAGAGTTTCTCGATTAGAGTTGCAAACACGAGTTGTCCTGACGAGGCCATGGATTGCCACAACGAAAACAAGTTGTATGGCTTGTTGTATTTTTTAAATGCTGTGGTCGCCGAGGTATACTTTGTAGTCGATTTGTTGGCGGTTTTATCTGGTTGGAGCTGACTTTGTGAACTTTATATTCGGCAGATGTTGTAGCATTCGCACCTTCGGTTCAACGGGTTGTCGTTCACTGAGTTTCATCTAATGTTCTTGCATAAAGAAGTACGTCGTTGAGGTTCACACTAGGATTTCGGAAAGAGTAACGAAGCAGCTTTTTATTTGATGTACCAAGTTCAATTTGAGCTTTGATTTCTTTTCCTTGATTCTCACCAAATTCACAATATTTGGCGCCTATTTGCAAACGTGTATGGATTGGTCCGTTGTTTCGCCATCTTCTTGTTTCATGTTGCGGAATTTAAATACCTCGAAAGAAACGTTCTTTCATGGAGTAAAATACTAAGTTAATGCTTCACAAGCTTTTTGAAGTCTTTCTCATCACCACGGTCAGCCAAAGTGTCGAAAATATCATTCACGTCCTCGCCGACATAGTGTAAAAGCAATGCTCGCTGCCAGCTTGGATCGGTAATGGACCGTCTTCAGATTTTTGAAGCGGTTTAAGTATTTTCCCCATCGTACAGCAAGATTAGACTGATCTTTGATATCAAATTGTTGAAATGAAGGAACTACAGTCATGATTTAACTATTTTTTTACATGTATTTTAGCATCCTCGTCGCCAATATAGAATTGCACCTTCTTTCTTTTTCAAATCCCTTTAATCCACTATATCGTACATACATGAAGTAACATGAATACGAACACCACACAACCCAAATCTGATTCAATCAAATTCGTCGTTCAAACTAAAGTGGGTAGCAGGAACACGGGTATGTCGATTTACGGATGCAATGGAGAAATAGGGAATCCTCCTCAAGCATTACCTGACGATCTAATTGTCGTATACCGCGACATACGACAGTTCCGAGACCGAAATACAGGACAGATCCAGTTTTCAAGTGAGCCTCAGAACGTGTATTTTCATCTCCGATCAGTCTGCATCAGAGCAAAGTATCCAAACTTTCTTGGCAACGTTCTCGTCGTTCCTCCAGACTTTCCTCCCCTTTTGAAGGTGGAGCACGTCCAAAGCCTTGTAGGAGATTTCGTCTGTGTCCTTTAGAAACGTACTTGCCAACTTAAATTGCTAACTTAAAATCTGCGTATTTTGAAGTATTTTGTGTTTTGTTACTTTTGCTTTGTAAGATATTTAAAATAGGATAATCACTTTAAGGTGGCTCCCTACAGTTAGTACAGTTTAAATACGATTTATATAGATCAGACTTCATCCTCGCGACCTGCGCGTGGAATCGTGTTTACTGTTCGGCAAAAATATTGAAACAAGCCGTGGGAAGTTTTTTGGCGTTTTTATCTACAAAGAAAGCCCCAGTTTTTCATTATAATCCTATTTTTTTCTGAATTCGAACAGTACGTATGTTATTAACTAGTTTAACCTATCTTTTAGTGTGTTTTTACGTATTTACGTTCAGTATTGTCTTTCATATTGCTCAAAATTTTCAACTTGTTGTTTTGCAAGCTGTCAAACTGAAATGACACTGTCTTCTATTAACTCTTGAACAGTAGTGAACTGTTGCCGAAACTTATATAAGTTCTGTCAATCAATTCAATTTACAGGTATCGTTTTATCTGCTAAATCAAATAAAACAGTTATGAGTTGTTTTATATGAAAAGTTAAACTTGTAGTTCGATGTTTTGAAAAGTTTTCACACCGATTTTAACAACAAAAACAAATGTAAACTAACACTGGATTTAATACAATGCCTATAATAGTGTTTTTTATTAGTATTTTCAAGATTAATATTTTATTTTCATGTCAAACAAGTCAGAAATATCTGTTTTCTTATGTATTGTAAGCCAAAAAGTTGAAATCACTATAAATCACACGCTACAATTTACACGCATGCGCAGATCGTGCTCATGTCGAGTCGATTTTTTTTCATGCTGGCCACGCCGATTTTAGCGATGATTTTCTCGTGTTTTCTTCTTTTGTTAAACAAGAGGAATGGTACAACATATCCAAATTTTAAGAAATTCTATAAATAACTTTTTCTGTAACCGTCATTCACGAATATCTCGAAAACTTATTTATAAATTCCCTTCAAATTTTGATATGTGTTTCCTTTATGGACCATAAATCTTAAAAAAAAAATTTCAGAAAAATTCACCGAAGGAAAATATAGATATTGTCCATTTATTGTGAAATTAGGCAATAAAAGTGCAAAAGATTACACGTCATGGTTGCCATGGCAACACAAACACTGTTTTAATTTGTTCATAAATGGACAGCACACAGCTTCTGAACTTTCCTGGAAATGATCATATTGCCTTGTCTTAAGTGTATCTAATATAAATTCGGTTCAAAGCGAACGATACTCAAAATACCTAGAATTTTAGAGAACTGTAGGGAGCCACCTTAAGATATCATATGGAGCATAAGGACTGCCTTCGGCTTGCATCTAGTCTTTAAGTTTGTTTTATTATATAGCAAGTATATTAGTAATGACTTAAGCATTGTTATTATTATTTAAAATACTCATTAATAATTCATAAACCATGTGGCAAATCATGTCAGCCATAATATGTCACGTAGAGCGACTTTATATCTGATAAAACTCATCCTAATTAGTATGATTATATAATGGTTCATCCTAATTAGTATTCTTTTGTAGTCGTATTTTAAGCCATTTAGAGCACTTGTGGTCGTGTTTTATCATATCTAAAACCCTCAGCTGCGCTTCGCGTTTTAAAAATGATAAAACACTCCTACGCCTGCTTTAAATAGTTCTAATACTACTTAATAATGATCTGACATAAGCAATGTGGATTGACTTTAATTTTTATGATAAGCCGTACTAATAAAGTAAAGCTTCGCTAAATTTCTTTACTTTTTGATTTATTGGGTGGTTTTTTAATTCCCAAGACGCCAGAGTGTGTTTTATAGTTTCGTAATTCCCCGATTCCCGTTTATCCAGTCGAATTTCTGCATTTTTTTTCTGTTCTTTTTCCCCCGTACATATGATCAATATTACGTATTAAAAATAATTTCCCGATTCCTCTATCCCACCGTTCCTCGTTTCCCTATTCTCCCATTCCCCGTTCCCCATTCCCCGTTCCCCCAATACCTGTTCCCTCATTCCCCGTTCCCCCATTCCCCGTTTCCCCATTCCCCGTTCCCCATTCAACGTTCCCCCATTCCCCGTTCCCTCATTGCCCGATTCCCCGTTCCGGGTTTTAAAGATAGCCAGCCCTAATTGACGCCTAAATGGTTAAAAGCTACAGCTCCGGAGGTGTTCCTGTGGTTTTCTGGGCCGTTTCCAACTGTTCCGGACTGTTCCGTTCTATTCCGGTGGTGTTCAGCGCTGTTTTGTGCTGTTTCGCAGGCGTTCCGTGCTGTTTCGTGCTGTTCCGAAGGTGTTCCGGGCTGTTCCGGAGGTGATCCTTGCTGTTCTAAGCTGTTCCGTGCTGTTCCGTGCTGTTCCGTAGGTGTTCCGGGCTGTTCCGTTCTGTTCCGGAGGTGTTCCATGCTGTTCCGGTGTTCCGGATTAGTGTTCCGTATTTTAGTACATACCGGAAAGGAAAATACGTTCGAAACTCGTAAAATACTCGGCCGGATTATATGTCAAACCATTCAATAAAATTAAGATATTTAATATTCGAGCTATCAAAATAAGACAACAAAATTCAAAATTCTTATTTTTTTAGCTCGAATGTTGAGTTCACAAGATTTTAATATTCAGAGTGTGTTCGATCTTATTTTAATATATATTGTATCTCAAACTAAATGTGTCAATCAGAAAGCTAATCTTCTGCTACGTGAGTATGGGACTGGATTTGACTGATATCACATGGCGATTTGGTCATGCCACGCGTAAATCATGCACGTACGGCGATCACGCAAACAAGATGGCCGACAAAATAAGGATTAAGTTTTTAATCTTAAAAAACATCGTTTTTTTGAAAATGTTTAAGCAAATTTTGACCACCAGGTGGTGATTCTGATGCTAATACTAGTTTCTTACAAAATTTGCAAACTTGTCTGGATAAAATCAATACTAAACCTGACTTACTTGTAATTTTAATCGGTGATTTTAATGCTCATTATGACCCTTCGAATATGTCTGATTCAAGTGATTTTGGATGCCTTTTGTATCGTTGGATGCAGTGTAATAATTTATTTCAAGTAATGAATGAAAAACCGACACGAATTACACAATATGGTGCTACCATTTTAGATCTTGTCATAACCAACTCCCCAGGATTTTTTCAGTGTTCAAAGTGAACTCTGACTCCCCCAACCAATTGCGATCATTCCTTGATTTTTGCCAAAATGTGAATATCGTTCTCAAAACATAAGTGCTACAAACGCCTTATTTGGAATTTTCATAATGTTAATGAAACTGCTTTGTGTAATTCTTTATTAGCGGTAGACTGGGAAAGTCTGAAAGATGAAGATATAAATACTGCCTATGAAAAATGGTATAGTTGCTTTCGAGATCCTGTATAATCGAGTCTCATATTCCTAATAATAATAATAAAAATAATACACAGAATTTCTATAGCGCCAAATCTACAGTACTCTAAGGCGCTTTACATTCATACCACATTAAAAATATGGACAAAACCTAATTTACTAGTAAAAAAGTTTAAAAAGTTTAAAATTGTGACCTAGACCTAATTTACTTATAAGAAAGTTCAAAAAAGTGCGTTTTTAAAGTCTTTTAAAAATGCTAAAACTCGTCTCAAGTCTCAAGCTGTCTGGTAAATTGTTCCAAAGTGTTGGGCCAGATCTTCCAAAACATCGTTCACCTTGGGTAACCTTCTTAAACCTAGGGTTAACCAAAAGGTTTTTGTTACTGCTCTAGTGCCTTTGTTTTCACGCTTTTTTAACAGTTCAGATAAGTACTCTGGTGCAGTTCCTTGGAGACGTTTAAAACAAGTAACAGAATTTTGTACTCTATTCTCTTTTTCACTGGTAACCGTGCAGTGAAGTCTTGCCAATACCTGAGTTATATGGTCGTACTTTCTTGTTCCTGTGATTAATCGTGCAGCCAGCTTTTGCACACTATATAACCTGTCCAAGTCACAATTTGGTAACCCATATAGAATAGCATTACAATAGTCAAGCCTTGATGTAATCATACTGTGTACCATTATTTTTGCTGCATCTTCAGTAATACATTTTCTAATCTTACGCATATTGCGAAGCTTGAAAAAACAAGTTTTCGCAACATTACGAACATGACTCTTTAAGGTAAGCTTGTCATCAAGTTCTACTCCTAAGAGAGTTACTGATTCTGATTTAACAATACTTTCGTTTTCGATTGACAAGCAAGGAAAATCAGAGCAGTCTCGACGAGGACCTGTCAAAACCAGGAACTTTGTTTTATCATCATTGAGCTTCACCATGTTCTTTGTCATCCAAGTTTTTATGTCATGCATCAGAGATTCCATTCTTACGATGTTTTCCAATCTATTTTCATACTTAAAGGATATGTATAGTTGGCGATCATCAGCATATATATGAAACTGTACATTGTGTTTCCGTGCAATATCCCCCAGTGGCAATATGTATAGTGTGAAAAGTTTTGGGCCAAGGACAGATCCCTGGGGGACACCAAAGTTTACACGTTTTATATCTGAACGTTTTCCATCAATAATAAATCTTGTTGTACGGTCGCTGAGATAGGAACGAAACCAATTTAAACACTGCCCAGAGACACCCAATCGACTTTCGAGCAGACGCAACAAAATACTACGATCAATGGTATCAAATGCAGCACTCACATCAAGGCTAACCAACAGTACAGTTTTACTGTCATCCAACTGAGATAAAATATCATTGTGTAGCGAACCCAGGCATTTTCAGTAGAATGGTGTTTCTTATAAGCCGATTGTAAGCTTTCATCTAAATTATGTTCCTGAATATGATTTGTTAATTCGGTATCCATCACTTTCTCAATTAATTTTGAGACATAAGAAAGATTAGATATTGGTCTGAAACTGTTTTCTTCATCTGTGCTGAGGGAAATATTCTTCAGTATTGGTGTCAAAAAACTGAAAAATATCTTCAGGTGAATATTTTCAGGTGAATTAGATAATCGGAAGATTCGGAACTTACGTTCCAACTTTCTTTTTGCTCTCTTTTCTACATATTAGCAACTTGGCATCAAACCATTCAGCTTGTGGGTGTAATGTGACAGTTTTACTTCTCAAGGGAACATGTTTTTCTAAAAGATCACGTAAGGCACTGTTTATATTCCTCATAAAACTGTCACAATCAGTCATCATGATAAACCGTGGATGAATGAAAATGTTAGGCGAGCAATTCGTAAGAGAAACAAGTTACTGTAAATGCATTGTAAAACGAGATCAACAGCTTCCTGGGAAGAATACAGGCAGCAAAGAAATTATACAACAACTCTCATTCGTTCAAATAAACAAATGTACAATAAAAAGCTGAACGCCAGACTTCAAGATCCTTTAATCAGTAGTAAAAACTGGTGGGGGTATCGTAGAGTCTCTTTATGGGGCAAAGATTCAAATGTCAATCCCAACCTTAGTTGATGGTGTAAAATTTATTAGTGATACTAAAGAAAAGGCCGAACTCTTTAAAATATTTTTGCACTCAGTGTAATGTGGATGATAGTTGTGCTTCTCTCCCAACTAATAACGTCCAAGCTACTGTTACTTTATCACTTATCCAAACATCAGATGAAGAGGTCAATAATCTCTTGAAAAATGTGGATGCTGGTAAAGCTTGTGGCTTTGATGGTATTGGGAACAACATATTAAAGTTATGTGCTAAGGGTATATCTAATTAATTTACTAGCTTTGTTAATTTTTCTTTTTCATCTGGAAAATATCCAGACAAATGGAAACTAGCTAATGTTATCCCAATTTTTAAAAAGGATGATCGTCAGTCGAAGCTCAACTATCGTCCGATTTCTTTACTAGTCTCTTTGTCCAAAATTGTTGAAAAAATTGCATATATTCGATTATATAATTTTCTACTAGAAATTGGTTTTCTAAACCCACTGCAGTCCGGTTTTCGACCGGGTGATTCCACTGCTAATCAATTAATGTACATTGTACATACGATTTATCAAGCACTTGAACAAGGGAAAGAAGTTCGAAAGGTATTTCTCGACATCAGCAAAGCTTTTGATAAAGTATGGCACAAAGGGCTTTTATACAAACTTGAACTAATCTTTTATACAAACTTGACTGAACTAATTGGTATTCAGGATCCACTGCTAAGTAGGCTTAAGGTTACTCCGTATGATGAAAACATTGATTTTGTCCTTTTTTACATTTTAACGATTTATATCGAGGGGCTAGAGATCTTTCCATTTCCGCAAATATTTTTTGAAAATATTAAAATGCAACCGAGATATGACCGCCATGTTGTTCTTTTCACTGCAGACTCGGATTTGTCCAGCGCCCTCATTTTTGACGTCATTGCGTGCTTCGAAGGCCGTTGTTTATATAAACCGACTTAACAGAGATATTTCACCGACGGAGATATTTTACATTACCGAGCTTCTAGCTGAGGTGAATCAAGAGTTCCCAGGTCATCTTCATGCTCGTGTACGGAAAGCTTGCACAGAATTAAATAATTATATGTTGCGGTTGTTGCCCTGTGTGGATCTGGCTCTTGTTGGACTCTCGGATTCAATTTGCATGAATATCGATGCTGCGTTTGCGTTCAGCAACGATTCATCGGTTTATGGGACTTCTGTTTGCTCATGTATGCGAGCAATAAGATTAAATTGCGGTATAGATATCGGGTATTTCACTTTCCGAAAGTCACGGATATAGTCGTGGCCATGGATTTATATCAATTTTAATCGAAGACAGGTGAGAAAGAAGAGAGTCATCACTCGTATGAATGCATGGGTATCTTTTACTGCTAACATGTTTTTAATCATTTGTTTAAGTTTGCGAATTGAATCAGCCTGTCCTTGAGTTAGGGCTTGAAGCAGACTGTTACAAGCAGTTTCAGTCGCTGAAAACATTTTATTATTTATTGTGCAATTACTGTAAATAGACGTCTTACTTTTAGCGTTTCTTTAATTTGCGTGTTTGCGTCAAGCCATTTGCATATATGAAATGAATTTAGACATCAATAATATAAAATAATGTCAGCCTAGATAATTCTGAGGACTACTAATAGTATACTACAAAACACCACGGCTGACAAGCTGTTTATAGAAATATATTTCTCTGTTGGCTGTAACCTGAAGTTCAGGTGATGCGATTTAAATAAAGTACGATGAGATTTTTAGAAAAAAAAGACAATCCTTACAAAATAATTGTTTTATAACAGACAGGCTAGCACAGGGTTTTAAACATTCGTTGTAGTGTTAGGTTCAATATGGGTTTTATTTATACACGACAGTGTCAAGTTACTAGTAAGGACCCACATGAAATGTTTATACGCAGTTGTTGCGATGGTTTAACAGGTTTATAGTTTACAGGGACCGCGGAGCAGGGGGCCTGGGGGGCTTTAGCCCATTCATACATATGTGATTTTAATATAGCGCAGATAGCACTTTTCGATAGCAACCTTCATGACGCTGTGCAAAATGTTAAAAGTTGTTAGTTGCATTTGACCACCTTATTTACAGTAAAATTCGGAGCCCAACATTATCCAAGGTATCACACTCGGTTTCAAATAAGTTATAACGGTTGAAACTCCATACACTTCAGGCACAGTGAATACGCGTGTTTAGCTTTGGTTCCAAACAAAATGTTGGTGTTAAAACTGCTAAGCGTCGTTCTAACTTACTGTTTGCTTGTGATTGATTATTCTTTGCCTTTGGAACATAAATTATCTCCAAACAAACTTTTCACGAAAAGAATGCTGGTTATAAGTTCTTTGAATGTTTGCATGGCGATAAAATATAATTGTTTTTGTTTGTGGAAACACCACGTAAATTTATTACTGCAAAGCTTTCGATCCGTAAGCCCGGATCTTCATCAGTGCTAATAATATGTATATTATTAGCATTGATGAAGATCCGGAGTTACGGATCGAAAGCTTTGCAGTAATAAATTTACGTGGTGCAATTTCCACAAACAAAAACAATTTTATTTTTAATGCTGGTTATATAATAACTACAGTGAAACACGCAATTTGATTGGTCAATAGCCGTGCAGGATCTGGCTATCCTGCACGAGGTCTGGCGACATCCATCGTGCATGGATCGCGCAATCCTGCACGGCGGAAAACCATTCGATATTTCTTTATTATTGAACACTTTCCAGGAAAAACATTCCTAAGAAAGGTAGAGACGATAAGTATCGACAATTCAATTTAAATTACGCTTAAATAAGGCATTAAAGTTCATAGACAAAATCTATTCAAGGAAAATGTACCGCTAAGCGAATAAATTTTACCCATATATAATAGCTTGCTTAACAGTCGTTCAAGAAACTTTTTAAGAGAAACTAGCAGGTTTTATTGCATTTCTGGGGCTATGAGAGGTCTCAGATTTCAAAATGTCACGGAGGAGCATGCCCCCGCACCCCCAGAAGGCTCACGCCTTCGGCGTTCGCTAGCCCCCCCCCCAATCAAGAAATACTTCCGCGGTCCCTGGTTTACTGTTATTTTATATAAACTGTCTTAAATGCAACATGACTATGAATTTTTTGGTTCAGAACACTGTCACAGACTACTTCAGAAGTCTCAGAACCTAGTTAGTTAAACCAACAAGCTCACTTTCCGTCACTGCTGTATATTATTGCTAGATGTTTCAGCCTTGCCCAACCGATTTTAAATTTTTAACTACGATTGATATATTTTCAACAAATCAGAACAAGAAAATCCATTTCGCAAATTTGCGCAATAAGTATCGAGTCAGATGCCCAGATCCCCAAGGAACGACATATATCATATTTTCTACATTAGCTACGCCAGCAACCATGACCTGGCATTGACTGGGAACTCTTGATTCACCTCAGTCAGAAGCTCGGAAATATAAATTAAATATCTCCGTCTGTAAAATATCTCTGTTAAATCGGTCTAAACTCACGTTAATTAAAGAATTAGAAGCAGAGAAATAATCGATATTCTTATTAAATGACCATACAAAGCCATAGTTTTCTATATGAACAACACCTTCGAAGCACGCAATGACGTCAATGAGTCTGCTGGGAAAAGAACAACATGGCGCCCAAATTTGACAAACTCGCAAACTTTGACAAGCAATTTCTCCTTTACTATTAATATTTAGACCAAAATACTTGAGGAACATTCTAATAAGGGGAAGATCTTTCATATAAATCCCACTTGTATTTGGACTGGAGTTCCCCTTTAAAAGTTATTTATCAAATCGAAAACAACGAGTTGTGATTGAAGGCCAGTCTTCTAAGTGAGAAAGTATAAAAGCGAGTGTTCCCCAGGGTTCTGTCCTTGGCGCTTTGCTATTTTTGATATATATCAATGACATAACTAAAAATCTTCAGTCAGACTGTTTTTTGTACGCGGATGACACGTCAATCCTTGATATTGTTGATGCACCTAATATGTCCTCGATAAAGTTGAATAATGGTCTTACTTCAATAAAGGATTGGGCATCCCAATGGTTAGTTACAATTAATCCAACTAAGACCGAGTCGATTATTTTTTCAATCAAAAGGATTAAGCCATATCATTCGGATTTATTTTATGAAGGTAAAACAATTGCTATGGTTTCACAGGATACCCACCTCGGCGTCACACTATCCAGTACATTATCATGGAAAGCTCATATTTTGAAAGTATATGAAAAGGCATGCCAGAGGTTAAATATGCTTAAGAGTGAATGTCAGTAAAAATCGAACATATGAGACATTGCGCGGCCACGACTGAAAAATCGATTTTGCTCAAATTTTTCCCAGATATACCTTATTATATCGGAAAATGGACCATATATTTTTTTAGGTCAAATGCTTTTTCAACTTTGAGAAAATACCGTTTTAACACGACCACCCTAAATCGCCATTTTTTCTGGGAAAATATGCGCTGATTTTACAGACAGTCTAGGACCTGTATATGAGTTTGTATGCGATTCATTTAGGACAGGTAATCTCAACTGTTTTAGGGTAAAATGACCATGGCGGTCAACATGGCATATGTGCGAAAACCTGAATCCGGGGCGAAAGTCCTGAAAATGACCCCGCCCTGAAACGGCAGTGTCGACATAGCTCTAACTTCCGAAAAGGAAAAGCGATAGCCTTTCTGAAGTGCTTATAATGTTTAGAAGGGTTGCTTTTAGGGGTGGTCATTGGAAGGAATATTTACCAGAAAATGACTATGCACCACCCCAGGTAAATTGCTGATTATGCACAAAATAACTAATATGCCTGGCAGAAATTAAATATTCTTATTTCCTAAAAAGAAATATCATGGGGTGAAAAACTATGCTTAATTTAATATAAATATTGTTGATTTCATAAGGATTGTCATTGTTTTCTTTAAATATAATACATTTTATTTCACTTACCCCCCACGAAAACACGATTTCAGCCATATTTTGCCGTCTTGTTTGCTTTTTATCGCCGAATCTCGCAAATATCATCCAGTTATTGTACTTTTACATAATCATAAATGGCTGAAGAAGATTTCAAAGAAGGTTTCATCCACTTTTGTAACAGTGCAGTGTATTTTACCTTCGATATTGTGTCCTTCGATATTCCGCCAAATTGCCGCCATTTTAATGGCTCGCCGCTTCTCTGTCTGATAAATGCAACTTCTTCGTTTCCATATGTTTTTAGATTACAGTATCCAAGAGTACTTCATTGTAGAATAGTCCCAATCCAAAAATTGGCAACATTTGTCCCATTAGGAAGGAAAAATCCTCCCGTATACCATTTAGGTTCAAAATAAAAAACAAATCATTTGAAAGTCACTCGCAATCTTCGCGAAAACTTCTCGTGGACACATGACAGGGGGGGTTGAATATTTTTACGAATATGTTCGCCACCACAGAAACATAACTAAATATATTGTATTTATTGTATTTTTATGATTTATAATAAAAACAATAAATATTTGCGTAGTTTTGTCATGAGTTATTTTGTTATGAGTTACTTTTAGGAATAGATATAATCGTAGCTTTGGAGCACACTATCTTACTTCATTTACGATACCCTCTTAACAAAACCGATTTTCTCCATGCAATAAAGCTCCAAATCGATCAGACTTCTACTAGTTGGCTCTTTAATAAGCAAGCTTTCAATTGACGTAAATACTTCTTTTGGCAAATGAATACGCGATAAACGACAGCGCGTTGAAATCTTCCGTTTTTGACGTCTTGCAAGTCAAACGCTGTTAATTTACATTCCGTCGAAGTAAACAATTTAATCAAGTATTTTAAGTATTTTACCTTTTGAGAAGAAGATATATTCTTGAATGGGGACTTTTTGCCTTGCTTGGTTTAAAATTGGTCCAAAAATCCCGAGATATTTGTAAAATATCATCATATACAGGTATTTTGAAATATAATATTGTTGCTAGTTGCATGACAACTTCAGATCATTGTTCAATATTGTCTACTTTTAATAGCGCAAACATACATATCGATGAGCTGTTTAGGGATTTTATATTTGTTACTAAATTTCCCAAAATTAGAACTTCAATTGACAATTGTTGTTTTGTTCCAGTTTCCATTGATCCATATAATGTACCATTTCGACTATCGAGAATAAATGTTTACGAATACATAAGTTAATTATTAAGCATCTGTTAATAGCGTGCGTGTGAAATGAACATTTTTCCATACAAGGATTTGTTATTTTATTATATATTCTACCACCTCAAACTCAAGTTATAGGCATATAGCAAATACTGTAGTTTAGAATAATGTGTGTTTACTTTGATGCGCGGTAAAATTCAGTAAAATTACTTTATTTTGATACACTAATGTGTCTATTGATCTTATTATATTTCACAAGTACTAGTACCCAAAAATACAGCATTGAGATATGTTGGCCCAGTGCGACACCACAAATTATTATTGTCTCCCACACGTCGCGTTTAAAGAAAATGAAAGCTTGTTGCTCGTTTAACGCCGGATTAACCACGTGTCAAATGCGGCAAATTCCGCCTGCCTCGCGCTTTACTGTGCCACGCCCATTTTTACGAGAACACTGCCATTTTCTATTGCGACACACCTATTTTAGGTGCCTCGCGAATTTAGGGACCTCGCGCATTTAGGGCCCCTAGGCTTGGCAGTTCGCCCTAGCACGGCCCCGGGAAAATATGCAATACTCGTGTTCATATAATCTCTAGTTGCGTTGAGCTGTTATATTATGATCCTGTTTATACCCACTAACTGCGCCAAGCAGGCCATTATCTCGTTTGTAATTGATGCAAATTAACACTTTTGTGTGTCTTTAAATTCAATGGTTTTCATAAAAAGAAGAAAGGGTGAGGTTTGGGGGCCTCGCGCTAAAATTTGACACGGGCCTCGCGCGACGTTAATCCGGCCCTGGTCACTTGTCGGTAGTTCTTGCGGTTTTAATGGCAATTGACAAAGACAAAGAGAGCACTGATGACTCCCCCAGTCGGAGAAATACTGGCGCAGCCCAAACCAGCTCAGTGAAATATGGGGCCCCGGGGCCAATTATACCCTTGAGGCCCCGGTGAACCACAATTACCCCCCTCCGTCGACAAACTTTTTATCGCCTTTCAAATTTGTATTTGCCTGTCTTCCTTGAGCTGGGGTCGCGGAGAAAATTGTTCCCTTTACCGCCTCCCTGCATGGGCGGCCCTGGCGCCGCCCTTGTGTTATCATAACTATCTACCCTAATTCAAGCTGATTGGCGCGGCTTCAACTTTATTTATTTATTTAAACACGGTACTATTTCGCATTATATTAAAAATATATTATTTACAAAAACAACCAGAAAAAAGTGATCTTCCAATAGGCCGTGTGCTAACTACTATAAATATAAAAAAATTTTATAACTTAACATTATATCAGTCTGCATTGTTTTACCACACTCTTAAAAGTTGCTATACTTCCTAATGACTTCAGGTCAATTGGGAGAGCATTCCAAGTCTCTGCTCCTCTGTAGGCCAATTATTTTTTCATAGCATTAGTATTTGGCATTGGTAATGTATAATTAAATTCACTATGCCTAGTGTTATGATTATGGACTTCTTGCGTATTGATGAAAATATCCTGCAGGTAGTTTGGAAGCATTTTATGTTTAATCTTATACATTAATGTAGCAAGTTGTTGTTCCCTTCTTGTTTGCAGATCTGAAAATCCTGCCCTGATTAGAATATCTTTTGATCGCGTTTCATATCCTTCACGGGTAATAATACGAAACGCTCTATTTTGGAGACGCTGAAGTTTATCTGATAAAACCTTTCCTAGGCAACCCCAAACTTGTGAGCAATAATCAAAGTGTGGTTGGATTATTGATTTATAAACAGTTCTTAAAGTATTATAATCAACAATATCCCGCAGTCTTCTAATAATGCTGAGTCCCGAGTTAACTTTTTTTGTAATTTTTTCAACTTGGGCCGACCAGCATAAAGTATCATCAATCATTAGGCCAAGCGACTTGGTTGCATTAACCTTTTTAATCTCTTTGCCTCTCACACAAATTGAGGGTTCTTGGACTATTTGGCCAAGTCGCTTATTGCTACCTATAACCATGAACTCCGTTTTTTTATTGTTCAAAGTTAATTTATTAGCTGTCATCCAAGTCGAAACATTTATTAATTATTGGGTGTCATCGGCAAACATATCTGGTCTAGTGTGTCTTAAACATTTTGGAAAATCATTAATATAGATCAAAAACAATAATGGGCCTAATCCCGAGCCTTGTGGTATTCCGGTCTTCACGGTTAGGGGGTCTGACAGGTGACCATTTATTTGACAATATTGGATTCTGTCTGATAGATATGATCGCAACCAACAGAGTGCCATGCCTTTTATGCCATAAATTTTTAATTTTTTTAGAAGAATGTCGTGGACAACAGTATCAAAGGCCTTTTTTAAATTTAAAAATACAACTCCATTTAATTGTCCTACGTCCATGTTTTGGTACCATCTATTAGTAATATCTAATAGAGCTGTGGTTGTTGAATGACACGGTCTAAAGCCGTGTTGGGAATTTGTTAGTAGGTTTGAAGCTATAAGATAGTCATGTAATTGATTATGTATCAGTTTCTCCATGATCTTCGCTATAATTGAAATAACAGATATCGGTCTGTAATTTTCCATATCGTGCTTAGCTCCTGTTTTGTGTATTGGAGCTATCCTAGCGAATTTCCAATCAGATGGGAATATACCAGTTGCGATTGATTGATTAAAAATTGATACAATGGATGGAGTAATTGCTGGAGCTGCGATTTTCAAAATTTTGGCTGAAATTCCATCGATGCCGGATGCTTTAAAGGCAACCAATCCCTGAAGTAAGCTCGATGAATTAATTGCCGCTTTCAAACAGAGGTTTATTATTTTAAACCTCTAGAACCAGGGTACATTTTGTCACTCTGAGGCCAGCGAAATAACCTCTTCCGCAACATGCACGTACGCGTCTACTATCGTCAAGAAACAATCAATACGTAATCGTTGTGGTCTGTGGGATTTTAATTCAACAGTGTAAACCTTGCAGTTTTAGGGAAGCCCCACATATCGATTTTTTCCACAAGAAACGTCATATGTTCGTTTGGGGGATGGGGGAGGGGGGTTTACAGCTGTGACGTTTCTCTGTAAATATCATGGAAAAGTTCGATAGCTTTTTCGAATACCTTAACATTTCGGAATCAACTTTGCAGAGTATAAAAAAGGAAACAACTTTAAAGAAAACGACTATTCAAATATAAGGGCTGGTAAACTAAAAATAAAAACTCCTTATATGGATAAACATTATAAACGTTCATTTCACATGTACACGCACGCTAACAGCTGCTTAATAATTAACTACGTATTTGTAAACATCAGTCGATAAATAAAATGGTACATTAATATGGACAAAATGGATCAAAACCTCTGAAAACAGCAGTTGTAGTTCCAATTCTTTTGGGGAATTTAGTAGCAAATATAATCCTTAAATAGCTCATCGATTTGTATATGTTAGCGCTAAAGTCAAACGGCCGGGTCGTAGATCACGTTGAATAATGAAGTTTTAATATAATGCAACCGTCAACAATGTCTCAAAATACTGGATGTTTGATGATTTTTTTTACAAATATACCGGGATTTCTGGACCACTTTTAAACTTAGCAAAGCGAAAAGTCCCCATTCAAGAATATGTTTTTTCTCAAAAGGTAAAATACTTGGAATACTTGATTAAATTGTTTACTTCGACGGTGTATAAATTAACAGCGTTTGACATGCAAGACGTCAAAAACGGAAGATTTCAACGCGCTGTCGTTTATCGCGTATTCATTTGCCAAAAGAAGTATTTACGTTAATTGAAAGCTTGTTTATTAAAGAGCCAACTAGTAGAAGCATGATCGATTTGGAGCTTTATCGCACGGTGAAAATCGATTTTGTTAAGAGGGTATCGTAAATGAAGTAAGATAGTGTGCTCCAAAACTACGATTATTTCTATTCCTAAAAGTAACTCAGATTTCCTGTAAGTCATGTACACAGTCTTTTGAATAACCGAAAACAAGATTTTTAGGGTTTTAGATCGATTAGAAACGGTTGTCGTCGTGAAATTTATCTGTAAAATCAGCGCATATTTTCCCAGAAAAAATGGCGATTTAGGGTGGTCGTGTTAAAACGGCATTTTCTCAAAGTTAAAAAAGCATTTGACCTAAAAAAATATATGGTGCATTTTCCGATATAATAAGGTATATCTGGGCAAAATTTGAGCAAAATCGATATTTCAGTCGTGGCCGCTTTATGTTTGATTTAAAGGATAAATTAAATAGGGAAACTTTAAACACATTATATAAATCTCTTGTTCGTCCCGTGATGGAATATGCTGATGTATTATGGGACGGTTGCATGGATGGTGAGAGCGATCTTCTCGAATTTGCCCAATATGAATCTGCTAAAGTCGTAACAGGTGTCATGAAGGGCACCAGTAGAAAGAATTTAATGAAAGAAACAGGATGGGAAGATATGAAGCTTAGACGTTGTATACATAAATTAATTTTTTATTTTAAGATCGTTAACAATCTTGTTCCAAATTATTTAAAAGAATTGTTGCCTTCTCAGGTGCTCGAGCGAACTCATTATTCTGTGAGATCGCAATCTGATTTTACACTGTTTCCAGTACGCACTGAGCGTTTTAAAAGTCTTTCTTTCCATCTGCTACAAAACTGTGGAATGGGCTAGATACATCCGTACGGAATCTTCCGTCAATTTCTCGTTTCAAAAAAGTTTTGTTAGACCTTTTCAATCATCAACCGAGTCCAATCCTATTTAATTATTCTCTTGATAGATATTCATCTATCATTCATACTCGAATACGTTTGGACGCTTGTGCTTTAAATTATTTTTATTTAAAATTGGTTGTACGTTATCTCCTAATTGTACTTGTGGTTTTGAACTTGAAACTATTAATCATTATTTTTTATATTGTCCGATTTTTGCTGCTCAAAGATTGAAGCTGCTCACCTCTGCTGCTCGCATTTTTGCTGATACATTAGATGGATTGCATTGTCCAATTCACAAATAATAAAGCTTTTTTTGTTTGGATCCCCATTACTTTCTGAGAATGAAAATTTTCAAATCTTTTACCACGTCCAAAATTTTATAAAAGAAACTAAAAGTTTCCATACTCAGGAGATTTGAATCTGTTGCAGTTCATCTTGCAGTGTTTCCTCGTGTGTTTTTCTTCTATATAGCTACTGACTGTATTATTGACTAATTAATTCGTGTGTGTGTGTGATTTGTAAGTATGTAAATGTGAAGTGAGCCCCCTAGATGAGCAACCAAGTAGCACTTGGGGCAAACGTCCTTTTTAAATTAAATATTTATTAAACAAAAAAAAATGAAAAATGTTACTATACTTGCGCTAATCCAAAAATAAAACATTTACGAAGGTGTGTGGCAAGTTTAATATTCTCAACTTGCGGGCTTTTAATTAATGTTCGGTTTAACATATTTTTATATTTATTTATATTATTTATTATTCGGTCCGAAATATTACCTTCAGTGATGATATAGCCTAGGCTATATATATCATCTCTTCCGTCAATATTTCGCCGAATCCACCTCGCTATAAATCGATAAATGATAAGTGTTATTAATTTCAAAAGGTATAATCTGATATATGAATTATTTATAATCTATTTATTTATAATTGACCGAAATATATCTAAGTAGTAATTACAGGGACCGCGTGGCTATGCCACTCAGGCTGGCTTGATTTTATCCAGTAATTTTTTTATCCACCAAGAAAGTGGGGAACCACTTTAATTTAATTTTAATATGTCACCGAATGAAAAATTGAATTAAAGTGTAACAATCCCCAGTTGGGACACGAGAAAAACTCAAAACTGGAATAAAGTTTGAAACACGACAAACAAAGTCGAGATAGAAGAAAGATTTTAATTCATACGTTTCATATTCTCAACTTGCAGGATTTTAATTTTCGGTATAATATACTATTTGTAGACTCTCCGCTTGGTGGATTCGGTGAAATATTACCTTCAATTATGATATCATCACTTCTGTTACTATTTCGTTGAATCCACCAGTCACTCTAGGTCTATAAATTATAAGTGTTATTTATAAGTGCTGTTTATAATTGACCGAAATATATCTAAGTACAATTGCAGAGACCGCGGAGCCTGTTTAAAAGGGGGGGCAGGATAGCACGGGAGCTATGCCACGCAGACAAGCTGGCTTTTATCCAGTAATTTTTTTTATCCACCAAAAAAGTGGGGGACCACTTTAATGCTGTTCAATGTCAACGAATGAAAAGCTAAAAAAAAAAGTGTAACAATCCCCTGTTGAGGAACGAGAAAAACTCAAAACAGGAGTAAAGTACGTTTGAAACACGAGAAACAAAGTCGAGATAGAAGAAAAAATTTAATTCATACGCAAAATTTGAATGGCATGAAGTGATATCCATGTATATATGGTATGATTTTTTTCTTTAGTACCTTGAGCTGAGGTTTAGTTATGGAGTGAGAATACTTGGCAATATCATGTTTGTCATTCATTACGTAAGTGTTTAATGTGTATATGTTATTAAACCGATGTCTTTTTCACTATTTTCATTATATAAATTATTTTTCCTTATGGGACATCGAGCATTTTTTTCTGAAAGTCTACAGTTCCTCGCGGCAGGGAAAAAAAGCGCGACAATTCCCATGCATAGAAATAATATATATAGATATAGAATGCGTAGTTGATCACGGATCACGTCTCCACTTTTCTGTGCCCCTACAAATCCGCAATGATGAATTTGACTAGGAGTACAAACTACTAAGTATAAACAAAGCTAAAACTACGTTTTCATCGTCAAAACGTTTTGTCTGGTTGTAGTCTAGGACCTGTATATGGGTTTGTATGCTGTTCATTTAGGACAGATAATCTCAACTGTTTTAGGGCAAGTTGACCATGACGGTCGACATGGTAACGCTGCCCGAACCCCAATCCGGGGCGAAACGTCCGAAACTGATCACACCCAAAAATGACGCTCTCGCCGTAGTGCTATCTACCAAACTATAAAAGCTTTGACTATTCTGAGGTGCTTGTATGGTTCAGAGATGGTGCTTTTAGGGGTGATCATTGGTAGCCTAAGTGTGAAATGCCTAGCACTGATATTTCACAAAAAATGACCATACAATACTCATAGTCAAACGTCAATTTGTGACTTACAAATTCAGATAAACAGCAGTGGATGTACATTATCTTTTTTCCTAAATCTTTTTTATAGAAACATAATTGGTACTTATTTAAGTATATTATCACTGATTTGCTGTAAAATAGTTAATACTTTGTGACCGAAATAATGATTTGAAATGTACCTACCCCCTACAAATGGACGTATTTGGCCAAATTCTCCACTTTACTTCGCTGTTTATCGCCAATATCGTTGAAATCCTTCCAAATATCTACGGCAGCTCACAGAGAATGGTACCAGGCACATTTTAAAATAGGTTTCAAGCAGATCCTAGCTGTTTAACCATTAGCCTGCATGGCAGGCGGTCTAAAATACCGCCTGCTGGGTTTGGCAGTGTAATTTGATAACCGCCCACTTTTTTGTCCGGGTTCAATTAGCCAATCAGCAAACACTAAATATATTAATAATCAAACTGTCAAACTATGTTATTGTTTGGTCGCAAAATTGCAAATGTATAAAAATATGTCGAAGGAAACGCCATTGAAAATTTCAATCAGGACCGAATAAGGCGAATAACGACAGGAGGTAGAAAAGCAAGCGCGGAAAATGTAAATTACTTGTCGTTTGTTTAAGTGTGCTTTGAAACTAAAATACGGGGCAATACGCCAATAGAGAAAATATCTTATATTCTTATATATCGTCGGAGAAATTATTTATTTAAGCCAAGCAAAAGAAACGTTACGACAGTGGTAAAACCTTGGCCCAAATAAGCCGAATTGTCGGTTCAGTTCATTTAGGAATCGAAGTTAATTCTACCTCGGAACTATCCGACCAAGTTTGTGAACCGTGTGAGCGAAATATCCGAAATGCAAGCGAACTGATTGCCATAAAATAATCAAACGAGACACAAACGCGTTGCCTGTGTACGTTCGAACAAATAGACAGTTGTATATTAAAAACCTCAGTTGCCAATATGAAGTGCCTCGTCTCCCTAACGAATCCGTGTGGTACTAACGAAAGCCTTAAAAAGTTCAGAGAGTGAAGCGGCTAATAAGCATAGGCATAATAGTCCTGTTATAAAACCCGTTGCAAGAAAGACTATACGGCAGTATGTATCTATTCTCGTTATATTTTCTCGCGCCAACAAGAACAATGTAAAAATCAAGGTTTCCCATAGAATGGCCAAAACATTTTTTCCAAGGAGTAAATCTTTAACTGCTATCTCTTGCTCGCGTTTGACAATCAGTTCGCGTTTCGACTTTCGAGAAGCGTTCTGTTGTACAACACCTATTAATTAAAGCGAACGCATGCAAAGCGTCAAACGTATGTTTACATATTAAAGTGTATTCACTTTTGAGTGACAGCGGCTCAGACTCGCAGCCAATCATCAATTCCCGTCCACTGGTGGACGGGGAATTCGATTACACTGCCACATCCAGCAGGCGGTATTTCCCAGGCTTGCCCAATTTTAGGAACCGCCTGCCATGCAGGCTATTTAACTATCGACAAGGTAAAACCACAACTTTGTCCAATTCGGCGCCATTTTGTCATCCCATGTCGGTTGTAAATATTTTGCTCTTGTTATTCTTCCATCCAAGCCATTTTCATTCCAATAATAATAAACTGAACCCTTTGTTAAGGGTATCAAAATAAATATATAAACAAAATAGAAAAAATACGGTGGCCCACAAGTGTCATACAAAACTTTCTTTCATACGACTAAACTTTTATTCATTACGACAAGTCTTTCTTTTGAAGAGACCAAACTTTCTTTTGAACCGACCTAACTTTCTTTTGAACCGACCAAACTTTCTTTTGAACCAACCCAACTTTCTTTTGAACCGACCAATCTTTCTTTTGAACCGACCAAACTTTCTTTTGAAGCGACCAAACGTTCTTTTGATATTAGCTGCCAAAGTTTCTTGGGAGTTGGGGAACAGGCGAGCAGCGCGAAAACTTTGACATTCTTTGACATACTTTGTGTATAAAATACTAATAACAAATAAAACAGAATTAAAATGGCTAACGAACAGTTTGACGTTTTTGATGAAGAGCATGAAATAGAAAACGACTACGAAGAATTAATCCGCTATTACTTTTACAAAGGTTTCACTTACGAAGAAATTCGTAAGTTTCTCTCTCAATATCACAATAAAGAAATGAGTCTTAGCATCTTAAATTAAAGAGACATATAAAAAGACTTGGTTTACGACGACGCAATGCTGAATATGATATTGCTTTAGTAAGAAATGCAATTATGTCACTATTGGAGGGTCCAGATTGTTCACGTGGGTACAGCTCGATCTGGCATACTCTACAAATGAATGGAATGAGAGTATCGAAGATTGGTCGTGGAACTGCTGCTCCATGAAATTGACCCGGAAGGAGTATCTGAGAAAAGAAAGCATCGACTGAAAAGAAGAATATATTATAATCCTGGGCCAAATTAAGCCTGGCATTGTGACGGTTATGACAAGTTAAAACCGTTCGGCTTTCCTAATCATGGGTGCATTGATCGCTCGAGCCGAAAAATCATATGGCTGTATGTCACCCGTTCAAATAACCTTCCAAGTAACATTGCCAAATATTATCTTGAAGCAGTAACTGCATGCAATGGTTGTTCCATTGATCTTGTGACAGATTTAGGGACAGAAAATGGTATTATGACAGGCATACATTCCTTTTTTCGTAATGATCCTAATAGTCATCGATATGTGCCTTCTCCGCGCAATCAGCGGATTGAGGGCTGGTGGTCATTTCTCCGTAAGAACCAGACCTCATGGTGGATAAATTTCTTTAATGACTTAAATGCGGCCGGTATTGTAAATTTGGCAGAACCATTAGAGAAAGAATGTCTCTGGTTTTCATTCGCAGGGTTGTTACATTAACATCTCAATGAGACATGTGAGCACTGGAACACCCACTACATTCGAAAATCCCATAATGACACAGTAAGTGGACGATCATCTGCACTGTACTATTTACCATCTGCATATGGGGGTATGCCAAACTTTTATTACCAGCACCTGAAGATCATATGAACTATGTTTGTGTGATGTTACTCTGAGTGTTTATCCACACCGGCCAGGCTTGAAAAATATGCCTGGCCACGACGGGATTCGAACCTACGACTTTTGGAATACTAGCCCAATGCTCTTCCAACTGAGCTACGCGGCCAGGACGGTTCGAGTAAGCGATATTTCGGAACTGAGCCGAGTTCCTTCGATATCAGTGTAATCTAATAATCATGAAATCTGCTCATTCTCGCACCCAGAGCCCTTCTTACGCGCGTTCGACCGAGCGCGACGAGGGGCTCTGGCCAAATCCATATCAAACTGGCTTCTGATTGGCCACAACGAAATATATGGTTTATTGTATAAAATATGAATAAAAATCAAGCGCTCCATGAAGCGTTGGTTTCGTTTTGGAGAAAATTGGCAGAAAAGACATTATTAAAGTTGAAAGAACAGCAGTACGAAGTAGTTAGGAAGATTGTTGTTGATAATCGCCCACAAAAGCGGTAGATGTCGCTAATTTTATTTATTTAAATCAATTAGTTTATTGAAATTAATAGGTTGAGACGTGATATTCTCATAGCAAAAAGTCAGCATATTTATGGCAGATGCTCGTCGTATTTCCAAATGTTAATCAAACAAATCTGTGTTACATGTTCAAAGCTGAAGTTCCATCTGAAGAGAAAATATTAAAGCCAGCCAGAATATGAAGTTAATTGTGATGACTATTTTCGTCCTAGAAACCGATTTTGTACAATTTTCAAAGGATTTGCAGTATAGTATATCTTATGTATGACTGTTGACTTTTAATAAAACACAAAAAAGTCTAAAAATCAGTACAACAGCGACTTAAAATCGAATATAAAATAGTGAGACAATCTCTCGTCTTCGTATCCGTATCCATTACTGCTTTGACAACGTTTAAGAGGGAAATATATACTAAATTTTATTATTATTATTATTATTATAAATTTCCAAACTAGCAGTAACAACTGAATTACTTTGGAATTACAGGGTATAAGAACATAGGTATTCAATCTATTCTATATTTACAGGTAAAAATAGGTAAGTTAGATAAAAATAGCGATAATAATCTAAAGTTTACTTATTATTATAAGCACGAGACGCAGCAGGAATGAAACTGTTCGAAAAACGTTCAGTTCTACACCTATAGGTACTAATAAGTTGGGATAAGACCTCAGATTATAAGTTTGAAGACTTTTAGGCGGTACTAAGGCATTCAGTTTATGAGTGGGTTCCAACATCTTCGAAAAAAGTCGCTTGCAAAGAACAGTTCTACGTTCGTAAAGAGGCATCAAGTTAGCTTTAAGCAAACATTCAGCATAGATAGTTCCAGGGAAAATAATTTTTAATGCCCTTTTTTGTATTTTTTCAACTTGATCACTCGGGTAATGAGGAAGGCCATAATGCCACACCTGACAAGCATATTCGACAATTGGTCGAATATGTGTACAATAGGTTGAGATCAGAATATGAGAAGGTAAAGCATTTCTTTTAAGAAGGCGCAGACCGTACAAACGCTTCGCGGCTTTCTTGCAAATGTAGTCAATATGGCAGTTCCATTTGAGGTCGTCCGAAAGGACAATGCCCAATAGTTTGGCCTTGGAAACGACGTCGACCTCTTGACCGCGAATGGTAATAGGGGCAAACCAGGGCGTAGTAAAACACGGGCGAGGAAACGCGCGGTAATCGCGCTGATCTATGTGTGATGCGGCTGGAGACTGGCGAAAGCGCGCGTTTTGCGAGAAATACAAAAAGAACGGCACAAAAATGGCAACAAAAAGATTTGCCGAAGACTACGAAATAACAAACGAAAATATAGGTAAGTTTTAAATTATTACATAATTATTTAACGTAATTTGAAAGAAACACTATTATACTTCAGCTTTACTTAATTAAAATAAACAAAAAGCGCATTGCGTTGTAAAATGTCAATGTTTTAAGAAATGTTTTGATTTTTGTTCCCTTCAAAATTTGTTATTTTTGCGCACAAAGTCAGGTTTTAATACGAGTTTTTTAACGCTCTAGGTAGTCCTAGGTGAATTTGATAGCACAAAAAGTTTCCCAAATTAACATACTTGAGAATAATTAAAATTAAGAGTCGGACTTTTTTGGACTTTTTTTGCTATAACTTTTTTCCCTGAACATAGTGCTGTTCATCATTTGTATCGCAAGGAGAAGCAACGCAAGTTAACACGAAAGTTTTTAAAATATCAAGCGGAACATTTTAAATATTGTTCAATCTAATTATATTGCCACAATATTTGATTTTAGATCATTCCCCAAGCCGTCAAAGACATAATTAGTTCAAAAACAATTAGTTTCAAAAACAATATATAGATCATGTCAGCTCGATAAAGTACAGCGTATACGGCCATTTTAGAGGCCATGTTTACGTTTTGAAAAAGAACCGCGGAAAAATTGTATTTTTGCATGTAGTTTTTTTCCTAGGTGTGAAACATCCCCTAAAAAATTGTACAAACTGAAATCAAGTCATAATATATCAGAAATTTTTTAAAAGAAGACAGACTTTTTCGTCAAAACATATTTTTTTAGCCTTGAATTCCAACATTCCAACAGGAAAAGACATGCATTTTGAACTCGATTTTGACGACATTTTTTCTTTCAGTTTGACAAAGCGCGGACGTATTTAAAATAGTGTTTTCTCCTCGTTGAGATAGGTTGAGATAAATTTCAACACACCAAACTATAGACATTTAACTTGGCTTTATGTCTCACGTAAAATTGAACGGGGCTTTTTTGTGCTTTTTTCATAAAATGGAGATATTTTGCAGCCTTTATAGTTTTCCGTAACACTGTCACTGTAATGTCAACGACTGCAGTCGCACGAAAAAAGATATACCAATAATAGAAATCAAATCAATTAGTAAAAAACAGTTTACAATGAACTTTCAATGGATTCCGAGCAGGCCGGCTCATGGACATGGTTAACACAAAAACGGTTATATATTTAAGTTTTCAAATTGTTCCAGCAAATTGTAGTTGTTTTTTTCAAATTCTAGCTGTTTTAAATGCATGCATGGTCAATTTTTGGCTATATAATTATTGAAAAATAATAGCCAAGCAATGTCAGAATATTCTTACTGTGAAAATGTTTATCCTACCTTCGCATTATGAAGTAAAGTATCCCATTTCATACCAAAATTTTCGTATAATATTTTTGGAATATGCCCACATTCGATCAGCTCGATTCCTTTTCAAATTTTTATTTCGATCATGATGAATCTTTTTAAAGCCCTCTTTCCTTCATCAGATATACAGAAAATGAATCCAACAATGTCTTCAAACCATCAAGTTGTTTAGGAATGTGCAGAAAACAGTTTTTACTTTAGTTTTTTCAGCTCTTTTTTGCATAAACATTCCAATTCCATTTTTATTGACATTAAATTAATGCATACGGGGGGTACGCGCATCACACAAAGATCAGGGGCGCTATCTCCGTTTCACCGCCCGTGTTTTATAGCGCCCTGGTACGAATTACTGTGACGAAAAAGCAACTTAATGATACAATTGAGGTAGGTGATCTTCGAAACAATCCATTCGAGCCAACCACGAACTCACTCAAGGC
>CACRXK020005283.1:0-28598 GCA_902702795.2 Paramuricea clavata
ACCCACGACAATGTAGGCGAGTTGTGTACCTGCTTTACAGTTTTACTGTAAAGCATGCGACAGTTTTAGGCAAAAGTTATGTAGTGTAAATCGGCTTTAAATCGACCTCAAGAATATATTCACGAGCAGCACTGTGCAATAAATTTCCCGTCCGGGTTTACTGCACAGTCTATGATTTTTGCCGTCCACTAGACCAATGCTTAATATTGAAGACCTTATTCCAAATGTTCTCATTCAGTCACAGTCATCCTCGAGTAAGGGAGAGAAAGAAGGAATCTGTGAAAGAGCAAGACTACCAGGTGCAAGTTCGCGTGTTAGAATGTCGTCAGCTGGCTGGAACACAGCTTGATCCTGTGTGTACAGTAACTGTGGGAAACCAAAAGAAACATACGCCTGTGAAAGAACAGACGAATTGTCCTTACTGGGATGAGGTACATGATTATTGTACACCTTATATATTTATCATGTTTGAAGTAAAATTTCAAATCCAACTATTTAATGTACTGTATATGGCTACTGAGTCATGAGTGCTCATTCACATTCATTGACGGTTTTGTATATTTATTTTTGTTTTTAGTTCTTCGTTTTTGATTTCAAAATGCCATCTTCTGTCCTGTTTGACAAGATTATAAATCTACAGGTTGGTTTATATTGTACTTGATACAAGCTGACCATTCCGGTCCAATCCGAGATGACGTCATCAATTTTTCATCTCATCTACAGAATTTTGCCAAAAATGGACTCAGACTTGAAATCGTCATGCTCAAATTAGTCTATAGAGCGTTTGCACATGACGTCACAGTCGCCATGTTGATGTTCCAATTCAAAATAATGTTAATTAGACTCTTCTGTCTGGAACACCAACATGGCCGCCATGGCTTTTCAGCTTTTGTTGAGTTGGTTCCTGGGGAATGAGTGCAAATTAGTGTATACTGAAAATTTCACGATATTTGGATATTCAGGGCGCGAGTTTGGGCGTATTTCCAGTGGCAAATTCCAGTCAAATGTACAGGAAAAACGAAATTTTCAAAACGCCCGGAACTTGCGCCCTTAAACCCAAACATCGTGAAATTTTCGTTATAGACTAATTTGAACGTGAAGATTTTAATTCTGGGGTCAATTTCTGCCAAATACAATGAAGATGAAAATCGATAACGCGAACTCAGATCGGAGAATTAATTCATCGTAAAGCCGGTTTTCCACTAGGCGGAATTTCGCTAGCGGAGTGCAATTTTTCTTTGTCTTGTGATTTCTCGGGTGGAACTGATTAGAAAAGACAAGGAGAAATTCCGCTCCGCGCGCAAAATTCTGCCTAGTGGAAAACCGGCTTAAAAGCAGTGTTCATAAGAGTATTTACAGGATTTTACAAAATTGTGCTATTTCTGCATAATTATAGGTTTTCACCGGACGAAACCTTGTGTCTCAGGGTTCGTTGATTGGTTCCTTTAAGGTAGATTTCTTTCAGGATTTTCATGAAATTGATGTTTGACGTTGCTGTTTGCTGACGTTTGAGGACATAATTTCGGTGTTTATTTTTTATGTTTAGTTGGATGTGGGAACAGTTTATGCGCAAGTGGATCACAGATTTTGTCGTCGTTGGGCAGTATTAACAGATCCAGAAGAAACTTTAGGCGCATCTGGCGCTGGTGTCAAGGTACTGTATAGTAGAGTAATTTTGGATTCTTATTTCAAGGGTGTACTCCAAGTTTTAAACCTATATCAAGCGCCAGCGCTCTCCCCTTGATGAATAAAGTAATCTGGCGTCAGACAGAGTAAAGTAGTAAAGTAGGATGCAATGCAACTCAATGAATTAGTTCTGGATAATGCCATGCAAGATACTGTAGAGGACTGATCACCATACAGCTTTACTGTAAGGTATTTACTGTTTGCTTATACTGTAGGTATTAACTTGCTTAATGCTGTGTGTCATTTCCTTAGGGTTATCTTAAAGTGGATATAACGGTGCTTGGTAAAGGTGATCCTATCAAGGTAATATTTTAATAAGTAAATAGTAATGTGATTCGACCAGCTGCTCATGGCCATTCAGCCCTTGGCCTTGGAAAATGACGTCACAACACATAAATCTTGGGAACATACACGTCATCAATAACATCAATAACCAAGTATACTTCGAAAGAGCTCCAAACGATTTCTTTCATTTAACTGGCTTTTATACAATATACAAATTCAGAAAGGCAATTTTCTGGTGAATGTAGACAGTGGTTTCCTCTACTGTCGATAGTGTCCACCATTATTTTTGCCACTCATAATCGCGTGATATTTTCAGCGTGACGTAATGTTCTCAAGTATGTGACTGCAAAACCTAAACACAGTGTATACCGAGTAAAAGTATTAACATTAGTCTTTCTTTTTTTAGGAAGCGCCTGCGATAAAGGATAATGATGAGGATATTGAAGGGTTGGTTAAACGATTATATCCATGATGTTAACAAAATTCGTTTCGTGCGAAGAATCTGTGTGTTTTAAAGGCTGGTTCACATGCACTAGTGATTTTGTCGACAGCTGAGATTTTCTCTTCCTGACGGATGCGAATTAGTGAACTGAAACACAAACGTATAGAATCGCCCTTCGAATGTGCACATCTCTAAGTCTTCTGCGTATCAATAATTCAATCGCATCCGCCAGGAGGAGAAAAATCGCCAACAAAATTGCTAGTGTGAACCAGGCTTATAATTTTAATTGTTCTTTAGAAATTTGTTGCTGCCCGAAGGAGTTCCTGCTGAAAGACCTAAGGCTCAGATTGTTGTGAAGATTTACAGAGCGGAAGGATTACCTAAAAGTATGTGTTATTGATATGCAATAGATTTCATCAGGATTGTTTTTGGGCATCTTACTCGACCTACTAATGTTGAAGAATTTTGCAGCTGGAAATCTCGAGTGCAAATTGTATACATTTATTAGACCTCGAACCAGGTGCAGTTACGAAAAATGCAGCTAAAGACCCCCTGGCTTGAATCGAACCTGCGATTAGCCATTAGGTTAATAGGGATCGAACTGCTCCTGGTTAGGTCTTAATGTAATATTTAAAACATGAGCAGCAGTGTTTTATCAGATATAAAGATACGAGGCAAGGAAGTTTGTTGTTGTTTTGTTGAGGCAAAGCCGAGTATCTTTAGGTCTGATAAAAACACGCACTGCGAATGTTTTCAATTGCTTCAAAAACGATCGATCTGGTAAGTTCATTGGCGAAGTAATTTTCAAAAAATACGTTGTCTAAGTCGAGAAAATCAAAGTTAAAGTTTATGTAAATCAAGGGAAATCTCTATCACATATAAAGATACGACACGCTTATGATTTTTCTTTGTGTTTTCCTCATGAATTACTGATGATTTTTGAAAAATATATAAACATTTACACTAGAATTTCGATCTACAAATCCCTTTCATGACGTACCTTTCAAAATTTCATCACGCGTAGTATACACGAATTTCTCATTCATTGAGGGTGCTTTTGTTTTTAGTGAATTCAGGGCTGATGGCGAATGTGAAGAAAGCTTTTACTGGCGAGGTACGTATAGGCTGTCCTGTATCGCGACTAAACTTGTATCAATAAATGTTGTACGGAATGACCAATGAAGTACTTCTATTGATTTGTTCAATGTTTGAACTTTATTATTCTCTCAATTAATCGTTCAGTTTAATTGATCAGTTTGTTTCGTTTCTAATAATCGAATCAATAAATCCAGTCAAGTAATCTAGTCAATCAATACCTTCAATAAATCAGTTACTCAGTCCGTAAGTAAATTCAATCAATCAGTAATTCAGTCAATCAAGAAATCCAGTCAATCTAATTAATCAATCTAATTAAAAACCCAATCAATCCAGTCATTCAAAAATTGAATCAATCAATTAATGAACATCTCTAATTAATTAATTAATCACTTAATTAATCACTTAAACCATTTAAATAAACCATACGAAAATAAAATAACAACTCAAAATAAACCAAGGCATAGTCAGTCAAGGTATGATGGTTTAGAAACCTGACAAACTTCAAAGCCACAAAATAGAAGACCTTTGTTTGAAGTTGAACTGTTTACCTCACCATGCACAAATCCTTTGTCTCAACTTCATTAAATATTATTCATCGTGGTTGCACGTTTCATCTCAGCTATCCCTATTGGACGATTACTTTATTATGCGAAACTACAATGAGCTCAATCACCGTGACCGTGTACAAATTGGCTTAATTAAACTCAGACAAAAACATAACATAATGACTTCTGTTTAGTTTCAAGACCATCGTATCTTGAGATAGACTATGACCAAAATAAAGCTAACTGTAAAACGTTTAACAAATTAAAGTATATTCTAACTTACAGTACTCGGTACTAACCTATAATGTTTTGTTTTATTTTTTGTATTGCTTTCAAATGGATGTCTTTAAACATAGATGGTAATGTGCAATTAAAAATATAAAATAACTTTAAACTAAGCTAACTTCTTAACCTGTGTAGCCCTAGAAGAACTGGTTACGCAGGAGTTAAACCTGAACTACAATATACTACAATAAAATAAACTTAAACTAAGCTATATGATACATACATGTTAAATCTATTTTGTTCGACTAAAACTAAACTGAAATAAATAAGCTAAATTGAACCAAACTATATAAAGATAAACCTTTTTAAATAATTTAGCAATCCAATTTACATTTACTGTACAGTATAATCTAATCTAAGTTATCTAATCTATAGTAATTTATTCTAATCTGATTTCATCTGTTTCAATAAAACCAAACAAACCAATGATTTTATCTACAATGCTTATCAATTCTTATCTAAACCAAACTAAATCTTCTTTATTTAATATTTATATTTTATCAGCTCCGTAATTATGGTAATATAACGTTGTTTAAGTCTGTTCATGCAACTAATTGAAATCAAATTAAATTGAAATATTTTTCCAAGGTGGAGATTTAAATTTTAGAAAACCAAAAATATTTGTTTTTTTGTGAATATAGGTTAGAGATTTGGCTGACCCTTATGTCGAGGTTTCCTTTGCCGGACATAAAGTAAGTAGAATACCCACGTGAACTTAAGTTGTAATCTTTTTATTGAATGTCGTTATTTACACTGTGCATGTGTTTGGTTTTAGCAAAGAACATCAGTAAAGAAACACACGTATGAACCTGCTTGGAATGAACAAGTCGTCTTTGCAGAATTGGTGAGTTATTGTATTTTTTTTATCTTAAAACTGGTTTACACTATAAAAGTTTCTGTGATCACAGTAGGAATTTAGCATTATGTAAATTCTAAGTTTTGAAAGATAACTTTGATAAGTCTGAACCAGCTTTAAAAATTCACTTTATAATTATAAACGCCATATAATAGTTTTAAATATCTTCAATTCTGTTTAGTTTCCTCCACTCTGTCGACGCATAAGATTGCAGTTAAAAGACAGGTATTGCTGCACATTTCATTTCATTTCTTTAGTTTATCTGAATATCTGTTTTCAGTATGCATTGCGGTCCGAATTCGGTTGACAACATGCATGTAATTTCCACGGTTGAAGGCTGCAAACATTAGCCCTTGTAATCTAAAATCTCTTGATTCAAATGTATACAGCTATTTCAATTAAGGTTGTCCCCCGAGCAAAGCGGAAAAGTCGAATACGAGCGCGAAAGGCTGCTGGGAATCGCTAATAAATGAATGGATTTATTAGCGATTTCCAGCAGCCTTTCGCGCTCGTACAGACTTTTCCGCTTTGCTTGGGGGGGGCAACCTTAATTGAAATAGCTGTATAATGGCCATCAGACTTTCCTGGTTGTAAAATATTGTAAAAGCTTAGTTACGACGCTAACCACATCAGTCATTCAAATAATTTGTATTAGTATACCATAATGCTACCTGGACGCACCGCAATACATATACTGCATATTTTCATAGTGATTCGGTCTCAGACGAGGTAATCGGAAGTCATTTCATCGACCTATCGGCGATATCAAATGATGGTGCAAACGGTAAGCATGGTTCGATGTTTTCTAAATGTATGGTTATTGTATTCCCCCATCCTCGTACCCATGATCTTTGGAGTGTGAGAGAAAATAGCCTGGGTACGAGATTGGCATTCCCCATGCATGTACAGTACTGCTCTGAAATAATACTGCATGTAGTGGCATAACTAGCATTCTAATTGCGTTCAGAGCGCGTTGTCCCGGTTCGATTGGGAAGAAAATGAAGCTTGTGAAACGCAATTTGGAATGCAAATGGTATACGCAATGATACGTGGAACGTAATTTGGAACGGAACTGGAACGCAAGCAATGAAACACAAATTGAATTTAAATCGAACGCAGTTCGTAACGCATTTGGAACGAAATTAAAACGCAATTATAGCAATGCGTTCCTAACGCGACTTTTTGAAAACTATTTCTGAGCAGTACCGTCATGTGCATGTTTCAAATGTAGCTCGTCTACTGTAAAATATTCATTTGAAAACAAAACACTTTTTTTATTTCATGTCACATGCAGAAACCAAATAATACTAAAAACGGTTAAATCTGACAATATACGAAGGACCGAAAGCATATACTTAATCATATTCTCAAGGAAATTAATTACTATAACACTCACTATATAACAGTATAAGTAACAGTAACAAAAACCATATTAAACAAAACGTAAAGTTCTTAACTGATTAAGGATCAAAATATCATTCAGTATGCATAAATTTACTTCATTTTACACTAAAACAAACGTCATGTAACTATATAATGACGTGTTAAACTAACATGCACTTGTTTGCACATAACCGTGTACTAACAAATAAACAGCTACAAAACAACACACCTTGAATTCTTCGAAGCTGAAGTAAACGGAAGTTAAACGATGTCATCTGAACCTAACTTTCTTTCCACAAAATCGAATGACGGCGAACATTCTATGGACTGAGTTGTGTCATGTTTCTTTATGTCTTTCTCTCCGTTGTTAATGTCATCGTGCATTTTCCAGGTCTTTCTCTCAGTTGTTTTCAGTATCAATCCGTGTTGAACTCCAGCTTGAATTGTCCATATAGTCTTATTCTCTATAAATTTCATCGTGCTTCTACTTTGATGTTATGACTTATGTTGAGAATTTCTCTTCTCAATTTCTCTGTCATCCACTGTTTGTGGTTGTATTTTATATTTTGAATAATAAATACGGACATGTTGTCTCTCTCAAGAGCTTTGCTTCTACTTCACGATATATGATGACGACACGGGACTTTGCTTCATATTTGTGGAGCTTTAAAGAATTTTCCTTCCAGAATATAATTCGTTTTGTCTTCGTTTCCTAGCACAGAAATGTTGAATTCTGAACTGTCACTGTTTCTCTCCAACTTGGTTGGTTTTAATTGCACATCATTCACATTAATATTTTAGATATATCTCTAATTTGCACAACTAATTCGCACTGTAAATAATTTGCACTCTTTCTGGTAATATAAGGACTAATAATAATTAACCTGGCAGCCTCGATACAAATTCCTCATTTAATCAAACATGGTAATATTTTAATGGAGGTGGTATGGGCTGAAACCTTCGCGCTTGCATGGTTTTATCAGGGCGCAGTAGTTCTATTAAATAGAAACTCGGTACACAATTATCTATCCCGTAATGCACTATGGAGGAGTATAATGAATTGAGCATGTAAAGTTAATTTGTGTGTTGTATATGGATATTTTCTCGAGTAGGGTGGAATGGTGATCTGTATCGACCTGTATCTACAGGAAAATCACACAAGAAACGGAAGGGTTTGTAGCCACACCTTGCACCTAAATTTATTAGAATTGTTATGCAAAATATAGGCACACGTGTTTCACTCCTTTTGGTATATTAAGGTTTTCTTCAGTGACCTTATGTACGAATGTGCTTACTGCAAGGATACTTTATACCCTTATGTTTCTCTGTTCGTCGTTATTACAATTGCTAATATGTCAAACTATGCGTTTCAGTATTATTCTTCTGTCTAACATCTTTCGAATGCTTTTGTCTTCTTCAAATTTCATCAAAAGAAAACCTAATTTTTTTCATCAACTATACACACAATGGCATAATGCCGTAATGCCAATTAAATTAAGGTTAATTTGAAATCTCAGTGTATATCGTATAACCTGACTAAAGTTCAAAGCAACCTATAAATTGAATACCCGTGAATGTTGCTATAATTATGCCTAAAATGCATGGTTGATTATTTTAAAAATATAATTGCACTGTTAAAATAGCGTTCTTAAATTTATAAAGATACTGTATTGATCTGCCTTTAAATAATCCATTCCTGATAATCTATTCTCTAAGCAAGGTTAGCTAAATTAAACTTCAACTGCTGTGTCTTTAAGTCTAAACCATCTCTTAGAGTACACTCAGTGCAATCACAAAGACCATCTTTGGAAGCTAATTTTTAATTCCATTTCTTGTTTAGTCTTGTATACTGACTGTGATTTTCTTATTTTCTCTTGTTTCTGTTTTGACCACTTGACTGGATACTATACGTCACTTGCACATCACATGTATAACTTACAGCTGATCGACGTTCATCGTCAGCTGATGTTGGTAATTATTATGTCTTGTTTATATTACGACTAATTAGTTGGTAAGAGCGGTCGAATTTCTAGTACGAATGGGTTGGGGTATAAAACCTTAAGTCGAAATTATTATTGTTGTTTATTATTAACATCACCACCATCATCATTGCCACCATCATCATCACTCACCATCATCATGATCATCACCCACCATCATCATCACCCACCATCATCATCACCATTACTACTACTACCATCATCACCCACCATCATCACCCACCATCATCACGCACCATCATCACGCACCATCATCACCCACCACCATTACTACCACTACCATCATCATCACCCACCATCATCATAACCATCACTACTACTACTATCATCATCATCACCTACCGTCATCACCCACCATCATCACCCACTATCATCACCCACCATCATCACCCACCATCATCACCCACCACCACCATTACTACTACTACCATCATCATCATCACCCACCATTATCATCGTCATCGCCATCATCATCGTCATCATCACCACCATTACTACCACTACCATCATCATCGTCATCATCATCACAACTATCATCATCACCACCAATATCATCATCACCCTCCATCATCACCATTACTACCATCATCATCACAATTACTACCACCATCATCATCATCACCCACCATCATCATCATCACAACTACATCACAACTATCATCATCACCACCATTATCATCATCACCCACCATCATCACCATTACTACCACCATTATCATCATCATCTACCATTATTACAGTACCACCACTTTACGAAGTCGATTGGAGATGTGAAATGGAGCTACTAAAATATCATATGATAAATCAACATTGCTAGAGACTCTTACATGGATATGTAAACTTTCAATAGCAAACTTTTGACAGTAACAGGTCATGTTAATTAATGACAAACACAATTTCGACTCATCTTCATACAGTACTCCAATCAACTTCGATATGTTGTTATACTCGTAGTTTACGTTATTATTATTCATGTTTGTATTTGATTGGCTATTGTTGTGGTTACTGATGTATCCTGGGAAATATGTGGGTATATGCGATATGAACAGTTCTCTATCTTGCCTACGAAACCGGTAAATATTAAACTTTTTAAACATAAATTAAATAAACATAGATTAAATAAACATAGATTAAATGTTAATTTAAATTCAACAAAACATATTATATGCAACAAATTGTTTTTAAATCGAAGTTACTTACAGTACTAGGAATTATTAAATGACGTTACTTGATAAAAAAATATAAAACATAAAGTGATAAATCCCTAGTAAATTATTTAACTATATTAAAAGTGTAAATTTTATAAATGTCTTATCAATCACTATTTTTAAAAGAAGAATTATAAAATAGTTATAAAATAGTATTTCAAAATAGAATTCTTAAATATTTTTTGTTTCATCAAAAACATTAAACGAGGTTTAGCTTCTCCTGTAAAAAAATAACTAAAAAATTAATATCTGGTGAAAAACTTAAAAACACAACTGGTAACTGCAAAAAAATATTAAATATAATTTAAGTAAAGGCAATTTATTGGAAAACATTATCGTCAAAAAAACCCTGGGGACATCATGACATTAAACAACGTGTAGTTGATTCAGTGTTTTAAGAAAGCATTTGTTCACATATTAATGGTTTGTTTAGCCTAAGCTCACTTCCCTAATGTCTTTGTATAGGTTTTATGCCGACGTTTGGTCCTTGCTGGGTTAACCTTTATGGTTCGACGAGGGATTATTCTGTGTTTGATGAGCATAACGATTTGAACAATGGTTTGGTAAGTCATCATAGACGAATTTCCATGGTTTTCCAAAGTTGTTTTTTTTTTGGGGGGGGGGGCAATTGCACGCCCCCTGTCCTCCTGTCTTTAGGATTCCCAATAGAATTTAGAGTAGGAGGCTCTTTGATTAGTACTTTGATTAGTATGTGGGTATGTGGTGCCACGCCCTTTAGGAGGGGAGGGTGTGTGTGTTCGAGGCCGTCTCCCCACGAGGCCGTCGTCTCCCCACGAGGCCGTCTCCCCATGAGGCCGTCTCCCCATGACTGTTGTAATAGTTGCCTCTGACAATTACTTAATTCTGTATAGGGTGAAGGAGTTTCGTACCGTGGACGTCTCTTAATGTCTGTACAAGCTGAAACTGGTGAATCTGCATCAGACTCAGGAATAAAACAAGTTGAAGTCGAAGCGGCTGCACCCATCTCAGAGGTATGGTTTTGAACGTTCTCTGCTCATATGGTTGACATCCTTGTTCGGTCTCACCCTACACGTTGTAACAAACCTGCAGCAGACTTGCAGCAATGCTGTTCCAACAACTTGTCAACAGGATGTGTTTGTTCGCACTGCTTGTTCCTAGCTTGTTGACAACTTGCTACGAGGTTGTTGAAGTCCGATACAGTCATGATATAACAATATTGTTACAACCTTCAACAAGTCTATAGAACAACCTTGCAACAAGTTTGATAATGCCATCAAGTTGTTAACAGCTTGTTCCAATCAGCAACTAGGAACAAGCAGTGCGAACAGAACACCACTTGTTGACAGCTTGTGAACAGATTTGTAACAACTTGTTTGCAGACCTGGAACAACTTGACGCGTTTTTACGTGTGTAGTGCGATTTTTACATCTGTTGAAGGGTATATAGGTTTAAATTTGGTGCGTCGTCAATTTTATGAGTTGCGTCTAATGCGTTCCGTGATTGGATGTGGGGTGTTTCGTTTTAGACGGCTGCCGGTAAAGAAGAACAGTTTCAATTATTTGCTTGTCTCTACGAAGCTTCTATGATTGACCGCAAAGTTGGCGACAAAAATATGCAATTTGAAATGACAATTGGTAAGTTTGAGGGGCATGAGAAACGATTAACCTATACTGATTAATTGCTGAGAAATTATCCTTGAACTTTCAAAAAATGAAGAGATTTTAGATGGTACGCCAAAGAGAAAATAATGTCTGAAGTTCAGTAAAGCTTTGCTTATATTGCTGTATTATTAACTGTTATTTTGTGTTTCTCAACCGCGAGATACATTTAGAAAGGTTGCTAACTGTGTAAGCTACAAAACAAAGCTAAAACAAAGTAATTTTGAGAGGAACGCCAAAACGATTTTAGGTTTTGAACACTTTTCATCGCAAATACGTGACGTTGAAAAAAAATTGCCTTTTAATTCTTCTTCTAGGAAATTACGGTAATCAACTGGACAGAACGGATGAAAAAGTGGCGAAAGAAGTGGAAGAAAATCCTTTCCTAAATTCACTTTCCCTTCCTGCTCGTCCAGTCACAAACAACCGTCAGTATTACCACATTCCCTGGGATGATTCCAAACCTTGTCTTCATATTAAGTTTCCATGGCAGGATCACAGACGACGCTTGTATAACGCCAATATTATCTATAAAATTTGTGAGCGTTTTGTAAGTACTGTTAAGTAGTTACTGTTCGGTCATTACTTATGGTTAGACTTGCTCCAAGTCTCTCTTTCATTGTCATATCGATCCACTATAGTGTACATTACATGACGTAGCACGGAGAGGCGGAGCGAGAAAGAGAGACTTGTCAACCTCGGAAAATCTCTGTTCAAAACTGAACCGAAAATACAAGACTTGTTTTATTTGTTTCCTTCAATTTCTTTCTGTGTTATTTACTATAATGAACTCATGTTATTTACACTGTGCTAGATCAATACATATAAACACTGACAGAAAACAATTAAAGCAGGTCTTGCATTTTCGGTTCAGTTTTGAACCGAGATTTTCCGAAGTTGACAAGTCTCTCTTTCTCGCTCCGCCCCTCCGTACTACGTCATGTAATGTACACTATAGTGGATCGATACTATATGACAATAAAGAGAGACTTGGAGCAAGTCTATACTTATGGCGGGGGGTGGCACTGAAGAGAAAAGGGTTGGGTAAAAAAAATTTTGAGTGAGTAATATAGGTTGGGTAATGAAAAACGAAACAACTCAAGGGTTGAGTAATAAAAAATTATTGTCTTTTCCAAAGCATGACTCACTCATGCTTTTCCAAAGCATGACTCACTTGCAGTCTTGCACATGTAATTCCTAATACTGTATGTAGTAGGCATATACCTAAAGGCCCATTAAATTAAAGGCCCATAAAATTATCCACGGACAGAAAATTTTCCTAAAATATCCTTGTGAAAAGGTGAAAATTTTTCAACTTCAAAATTTTTTTCCTGAGTGGAAATGGGCCTTAATGTAGAAAAATGTGAGAACAGACAGAATCGGCTAACATTTGTTTATAAACCCATTATGAATCTAACTATAGGAAGATGGTTTGGTCGACATCCTAGAGAGAGTCAAAATGGATCTACCCGATACTTACAAATGGCTGAGCAGAGTTCTTGGGGAACTTATAAATGGTTGCACGTAAGTTTTGACTGTATTTGAACAAGACTAAGGACGTTAAAGCATAGACCGGCTAAGCATGCTTACTCTATGTGTGACAAGCCTGTGGCGTATTTTGATGCATTCTTGTGTAATACATTGCAGAAATTACCTCAACTTAATGAAGTCCGTCCCTGCGGCTGCTCACATTGGCAGAACGAAACTGGACCAGGAAAGATTAAAACTCTGCAATTATGAAATTGTAAGTACAGTAATACGTTGCAATAAAAGATTTGATGAGATTTGCTGTCAATGATGTCTTTGCTGATAACTGTGTCATGTGTATTTGCAGGAAGCGGTTATGCAGGCGGCCTCAGACCTCAAAGCGATTTGTAAAGACGATACGCACACGAAAGAAAATCTGAAGACTGCCAATGGATTACTGCAAAGATTGCTTAATATTGCTACTGAGGTACACACAAAAATCTCACGTCTTGTAACAAGGTGGCCAACAAGTTGTGTTCGCACTGCTTGTCCCAAGTTGTTAACAAGTTTGAAACAAGCCTGTTAACAACATGTAACAAGCTTGATAGCATTATCAGACTTGTTGCAAGGTTGTTCCAACAAGTCCGATACAGTCATGATATAACAATATTGTTACAACCTTGTGTCATAAAACTTTAACATTCTTGTTATATCATGACTGTATCAGACTTGTTAGAACAACCTTGTAACAAGTCTGATAATGCCATCAAGCTTATTACAAGTTGTTAACAGCTTGTTCCAAACTTGTTACAACAACTGGGAACAAGCAGTGCGAACACAACTTGTCGACAGCTTGTGAACAGATTTGTAACAACTTGTTTGCAGAACTGTAACAACTTGTGCGTTTTTACGTGTGTAGACGCTGTTGAAATTTGCTCTGAATCATTGATATGCATGCATAGCCCGATGTCATGTTTACACACGCTCAACATTTATACAGTAGGCGTTCACTCACAAGAGTTCTATATATTCACAACAACTCGTATACTTTGTTTTATCTCAGCCCCAGGACAGCCTTCCTGACATCTTCATCTGGATGTTATGTGGCAATAAACGCGTGGCGTACACGCGTGTACCTGCTCAACACGTGTTGTACTCGCTCGTGGAAGAAGAGCGCGGCAAAGACTCGGGACGAATGCAAACACTTTTCCTCAGGGTAAGCGAAATATCGCATTGCATATAAATAATGGTCAACAATAAAATATTCCTGATAAGTAAACGTACTATATGCTAATATGTAGGTTATTCACACAAGGTCGGACATAATTATCAACATTTTCACAAGCGTATAAACTACAAACTACTACTTGTACCGCTCCATAAGAGAAACGTCTTTTGAGAAAGTTAGTCCTTGACTGTATCTTGTGTTATTTCCAGCTGCCTGGTAAGCGCGGAGAAGGTCCTAAAGGCTGGGCGATTCAGTCCAAACTCAACATCATGATTTGGTTGGGATTACACAAACACAAGAAGGATTATCTGAAAGACGCACCGAAAGGATACGATATGGTAGGCCAATGTTTCCACTTATTTTACTAATATTCATACTATATCCTTTTTGCTCCAAATTCTAGTGTCATATGAGGTAATTAATATTATTTTTATCATTTCTAGCCACGAAATGCACATAAGCTGATGGCTCCTCCTCCAAATGACCTGGTTTATAAAGGTTTGTTTTATATTTATATCACAGTGGAACTCTGCCTTACGACCACCTCGTTAATACGTTTACAGTCACCTCTTTATTACGGCCACGATTGAATACCCTGAAAAAAAACCTTATAAAAATACCCCGTTGATATGGCCACCCCGTTATAACACGGCCAAATTTTTCGCACCGTCCTTGACCGTATTAATGGGGTTCCACTGCATGTACTGCAGCGTCCCGCTGTTTTGTGCCTCTGGGTACAAAATTTGCTCCTGGTCTTGCACAGCTAAACAAAAGCTACTGTAAACGTGCACCAAGCTTGTAGCTATATGCATTCATGTATTCTCTATTATTTTCTTCTCAATAGTTAAACAGAAGTTCGTGTTACGATCTCATTTGTACCAAGCTCGAAGTCTAATAGGAAGCGATGCTTCAGGATTGTCAGGTATATATTCTAGGTTTCACTATTTATACGTGGTTTGAAAGTTTGTTTTGGTTTCCAGTGTAGGTAATGACAAGGAGAACTTTGACGTTTCGAGCGAAGGCCCTTCGAAACGTCTAAGTTCTCCTTTTATTTTTCAGGTAGTTGTATCCCTATCAATCCGAAGCTTTCTTATGTTTAAACAGCCATCTTTCTGAAGCAGCCACAATCACACAAATCTTCCTCTAATAGTTTGCCTGTATCAAGCGGCTAATTTTGCACTAAACTATATTAAACCAAGCAAAATTCCAACCAATGCGGTTTGTTAATGGATTTATATCATCTTTAATACAATGTTATCTTATTACTAGATGCTTTTGCCAAAGTTATTTTCACTCATTTTATCGCCGAGACTCGAGTAATCTGGGAGACAAGAAGCCCGACATGGGACCAGACCATTATCTTCGAAGATATTTATCTCTGGGGCGATGTCAATGAAATTGCTGTTAATCCGCCGACGATTGTGCTCGAGATTTTTGATAAAGATATCGGTGTATGTATAGCTTGTCATAATAAAGTCCAGTTCAACATCTTGGTCCTACATCATCCTATTCCTACATTATTTCTACATCCCTACATCCCTGTGCATCCACACCGGGCAAGCTGAAAAGTTTGCCTGACCACTGTGGGAATCGAACCCGCGACCTTTGGGATACTAGTCCAATGCTCTATACCAACTGAACTACGAGGTCAAGTTCAATCGAGTTGGTCGACTAGTATCCCAAAGGTCGCGGTTTCGATTTCCACCATGGTCAGGCAAACTTTTCAGCTTGCCCGGTGTGGATGCACACTCAGAGTAACATCGCAATCATATTCACCTGAGTACATATAACCAACACACACGAAATGTATGTAATAATAACATTGTCGGGCTTAGGTAAATTCTAAGTTTTGAAGGATTTGTATAAGAAATTTTTGAGAGAACTGACTCAGTCTTAAACACTGAGTCAGTCAGTTCCCTCAAACATTTCTTACAAATCCTTCAAAACTTAGAATTTTCCTAAGCAAACTTGAAAGGTTTGAACTTTTAATATTCAAAATTTTCTTCCAACATTTTTGGACCTATATTGAATTCTTTGGGAGAGTTTTAGGATGCTCTATCCTCCAAGTGACATAGGAAAATGTATTTGCTTGATATAGTGAAACGACTTTAAACACCTAACGATTTTATTTGTGACGAATGTGAAAAGTTTAATCATCTCTTTTCATTAATATTCTGGCGTCAAAATTGTCCGAATTCAAAAAGGATGTTCTATCCATCTTAGTTTTGAGATTAGGGATTCGATTCCTCTACGATATCCACGTATCTTTACTGACTGTTTAGGGTGAATCGGAGTTCATTGGTCGTGCTCTGGCTCGACCTATTGTAAAAATGGCGTGTGAACCGTACGAGAAACCGTTCTTCCCGCCCGCCTTGGAGTGGTTCCAGATACTCCGTGGTGAAGAGAAGGCCGGTGAACTGCTAGCAGCTTTCGAATTACTGCAGGTAACTATGGCTACACGTTTCTTTGGGACCTTGAGAAAAAATACAGGCAAAAACTTTAATAACCTTTTTTGTAGTGGAATCTATACCATTTTCAAACTTTTCTCCGCAACAGCTTGTGATGACTAGTGGTTATTACCGGAGAAAGTCTAAACTAAACTGTATTGATATAGGATGACTCTCTCAGTCCTAAAATAGATGTCACTCAATCCCACTATAGATGTCGTTGTTCTTACAGGTGACTGATGGTACGACACATATGCCACCGGAAGTTGAGCCTGTCAATACCTCCGATGGTCCCATATGCCCGGTACCTGAAGGTATAAGACCTGTCATGAAGAAACACAGAATCGAGGTAAGTGGTACCGGCGTTTTCCCCTCTCGTAGTTTAGAGCGCTAGAATGGATGTCTTGTTCACTTAATACTTGCCCAAAGAAGAAACAATGTTGCAGAAACATTCCGATGCTTTCCCAAAAGGTGTCACCAAAGGTGTCCCTTTCCCACCCTTGGAAAGATTGTTGCGGAAATAAATTTATGCAAAAGTGTTTCCCATCTGGCCATTTCATGACCAGGTCTTTGTTACGTGAATAAACTATGTACAACACTGAGTTCTGCTTGTTCTTCGTTTCCTTTATTTAGAGTCGGGCCTTGTACATCGTGTCCATCATCTTGCATCATCCTTCATAATTCCAATATCTCATCCATAATCTTCATATTTTTCCATCCCTCCATCTTATCTTTTGTCTTCGTCTGTATCTCTTCCCTTTATTTAAAGGTCAGGCCTTGTTGTGTATCATCTTCCTTCATCTCTCCAATCATTCTCCCCAAGTCCAATATCTCATCCATAATCTTCTTAATTCCATCCCTCGATCTTATCTTTTGTCTTCCTCTGTATCTCTTCCCTTTATTTAAAGGTCAGGCCTTGTTGTGTATCATCTTCCTTCATCTCTCCCCTCATTCTCCCTAAGTCCAATATCTCATCCACAATCTTCTTAATTCCATCCCTCCATCTTATCTTTTGTCTTCCTCTGTATCTCTTCCCTTTATTTAAAGGTCAGGCCTTGTTGTGTATCATCTTCCTTCATCTCTCCAATCATTCTCCCCAAGTCCAATATCTCATCCACAATCTTCTTAATTCCATCCCTCCATCTTATCTTTTGTCTTCCTCTGTATCTCTTCCCTTTAGTTAAAGGTCAGGCCTTGTTGTGTATCATCTTCCTTCATCTATCCCCTCATTCTCCCTAAGTCCAATATCTCATCCACAATCTTCTTAATTCCATCACTCCATCTTTTCCTCTCACAGGTTCCTTCCAAGCTCTCGTAGCTTTTTATCGTCCATCCTATTATTTATAACTAAGTTCTGCGCTGCTCAGCAAATATTAGAAACTTACAATGCTCCTTCTTCACTAATTTTACCATCAATCATTGCTAGGTGTTGTTTTGGGGTGTTCGTGAGATGAAACGTTTGAATCTACAAACAGTCGATCGTCCCCAAGTGGACATTGAGTGTGCAGGTCGTGTTATCCAGTCTACAGTTATCGGAAATGCCAGGCGTAATCCGAACTTTCTGAATCCAGTGGATTTCTTTGATGTGGTATGTGGTATCATTGATTATTCTCTTATTTGTACGATGTATGTGTATGGATTTTTCCAAATGATTTTCTTGAATAAAAAAGAATAAACTTGTACGGGTTTTTGGTGGATCATTATGGAATATGTCATATAAATGAGTTAGCACTGTATATCAAGAAAACAGAATTATCTCAGTAAAGGAATAATTTAACAAAAATCAGTAAAATGTTACGAGACAATATTAATTTCCGTCATGTCATGGCTGTAAAATCGGCGATCTTTGTTTTCTTTTGCGACTTGTTCTTTGGGTGTCAGTTTGATAGTTCTAAGGGTTATTTCATCAACTCTACAAATATTTCCATTTTAGGAACTTCCAGAAAACGAACGTTATTGTCCTCCGCTGACCGTACGTGTTCGTGATTGTCGTACATTTGGTCGATTCTCATTGGTTGGCACTCACGTCCTTAACTCGTTGCATCGCTACCGATATCCCAAGGCGGGAGAACCCATCGAGAAGGCTTCGGTCAAAGATGTCACAGGTAACAGTGTTAGGGTTTTCTCCTGCATTAACACTGGATCAATAAGAGATCGGCGCCGATTATCGGCCTTGCTGCACTTATGTACTACTTACAACGCGGACGTGAATGTTGTAAATGGTTTGTGAAATGTCTTGATGAGAACATGCGTATTCTTCAAAAATGTTCAATAAATGAATGATATTCAGTGAGAAAATTGAACTTATGTTAAATTAAACTAAAATTTGAGTTTATGTAAATCGGCATGATTTGTATCAGATATACAAACTCCTTCACGGTCATGATTTCTTTCATGTTTTCTTCATGAATTATTGATTAGTTTCACAAATTTAACTTACTGAATAGTTTAAAACTTATTATTTTGTGTATGTTGGTGTTATGTACTCAGGTGAATATGATGTTTGTGATGTTACTCTGAGTGTATGTCCAATTCCAACTAGATCGTCTGTTACAGACTTAAAAGTTCCATCAGTTAAGACCACGCAAGCAAAATCCAAAATTTCCTTCAGTGGTGCAAGTTTATTTAATTCTTTACCTTCCGAATTAAAAGATATTGAAAATCACTCAATTTATTCCTATAAAAAGAAGCTCAAAACCAACTTTATTCAATTGAATTATGAAGTAGATCACGTTAATAAATCCCGCTGCATCGATTGTAAGCATATTACTCATTGTCAATGTTACTCTCAATAGGATTTTCTTTTTATATATCACTATTAGATATCGAGGGCCATTGGGAAGAATACTATATTAAGTAATCAATGTAATCCCTCATTAAATAAAGTTTTATTATTATTATTATTGTATCCACACCGGGCAAGCTGACCAAGTTAGCCTGGCCACGGTGGGAATCGAACCCGAGACCTTTGGGTTACTAGTTTAAAACTGATAGAGCTTTCCATTATCAACGTAGAAGAACCACAGACTGATCCAAACGCCCCAGCACAGCCACAAGATGTTGCCGTGAATATTGATGATCCAGCTATTGGCGAAGATGCCCCGGAGAACCCCGAAGCTCAGGTACAGTTGTGACAAATATCCTTTTGAAGTTGCTAAAGAACACAAAGGCTGCAAGCAGGTCGTACAGTATGAAACGTACGAACAGAGAGGTTTCGGTCAGCATGTTTCTCCATAATTGATATCCGTTTCCCCGCGGTAAACCATGGTCTACACGTAACAGACAACGGATAAGGGTGTTTTCTGTTTACTGCTTGTAGGACGAATAAAATGCTTCAACTTTACCTTACCTAAATAAATCAATGCACATTTGCTCGTCAAATTTTCCCCAAAGCTATGGTGAACCTCGACAACAAAAGTTACTATTCTCTGATCGGTTTTCGTACTCTTGAATATCTTGCATTTCTTAAGTTACAAGTCGATAATTTTTACGTGAGAGCGCCTAGCTTTTGGAACGTTTTCCCTAGTGATATTCGTGACACTTCAAGATCACTCTTCATAGTCTATCAGTGAGGTCATGTTGTTGACGATCAAATAGCCTAGGGAATTAGTTTTATCATGTAAATTTATTTCATGACGAATTATGTATGGGACCCCGTTAGTGGAGATTGCTTCTGTGGTCAGTCCCTGCCTGTGTTGTATGTAATATATGAACAACGAGAGCGAGTGTTTCACCGGGATATCCAAACACGAGAAAACAATGTATGAAAACACGAGCGCGAAGCACGAGTGTTTTCATACATTGTTTTCGAGTGTTTGGATATCCCGGTAAGACACGAGCTCGAGTTGTTTATATGGCTTCTCAAATGAATCGAGACGTAACAGAATGTTTTCGTTTGCTGATTTGAATAGAATTCGTAACCAAGCATAACGTAATTAGGAATTCTATTCAAGTAATTTTGCATGCGTAATTAAGATACTTGATGAAAACACTAGTGACTTTCATCAAGTTTCACCGGGTTATCCAAATGGCATCTTGTGATCAAATAGGTGATTATCATTGGCTGAAATGCTCATGAATTATTAACGAATTTGAGAAGTAAATTTTGTCTAGTCTAATTTATGTCTGTTATGTTTGGCGAATCTTGTAAATAAATAAACAAAGTATCCAGTTTACGGGTACGGGTATATCACCGTACTCGTATCACCCGTACTCGTAAACCGGAATCGGGTATCTTAACCTCTCTAATACCAGCTGGTTGTCGGTTGGATATGTATTTAAGATCTGACCTAAACTTGTGTCTGTCTTCAGGATCCAGGCGGCGGTGGTGGTGGTGGAGGTGGTGCTGGTGGTGACAAGAAGAAGAAAAAAGAGGATAAAGAGGAAGAAGAGGACGACAATGAGGATACTCTGGATTGGTGGTCACGATATTATGAAACTATGAAGTTCATTGATGCTGAGGCTGAAGATAAAAAGAAGGTTAGTATGGTGTGGTATATAATATTTCAAATCCCACTATGAGGACTGGACTAGATTTCAAGTTCGAGCAATTTGATTTCAAATCTAGTCCAGAAAGAATTGGGGGATTTGAAATGACATCTCGTACGAATAAATCACTATTTAAAGTGAGGTGAATTAATTTTGATCCAGTCCTAGGACTTGATCAGTATACTTCACCAGGTATTCAGTGTTATCATGTTAGCAAAATAAAGCAATATAGTTGGCTAATTTTCTTATGAATTATTAATGAGTTTGAGATGATGTGGTATGGTATATATGGTATGGTATGGTATGGTATATGGTATGGTATAGTTGGTATGGTATAGTTGGTATGGTATAGTTGGTATGGTTTGGTTGGTACAGTACGGTACGGTACGGTATGGTATGGTTTACTATGCCATGGTATGGTATGGTATGGTTTACTATGCCATGGTATGGTATGGTATGGTATGGTATGGTATGGTATGGTATGGTATGGTATGGCCTGGTATGGTATGGTATGGTATGGTATGGCCTGGTATGGTATGGTATGGTATGGTATGGTATGGCCTGGTATGGTATGGTATGGTATGGTATGGTATGGTATGGTATGGTATGGTATGGTATGGTATGGTAAGTAAGGGAGGTACATTGGATTGGGGTCGAGATAGTACGAAACTATGATTAATGGTGATGCTGAAGATAGGAAGGTACAAAGGTCGGTCGGTCTGCCAGCAAGTCTGCGAACAAGCCAGCCAGCACGAAAACAAGTAGAAAACATATATAGTACTTTAAAAACCTAACAAACTTGTGGTGTCCCTCCAGGAGGAGAAGCGGAAGAAAGAAAAGAAGGAAGCAGAGAAAGAAGGAAAGGATGATAAGAAAGATAAAAAAGATAAAAAGAAAGATAAGGTTGTTCAACCTGAAGTTTCCCAGAGACCTGAACGAAAGAAGAATATTCCTTTGATTCAGGTAAATCATCTTTTATGCTCTATTAAAATATAAAAACGTTCCTCTTATAAACTATATTTTTTCATTGCATAATATGCTGTTCTTTAGATTTATCGGACAGAGTTAGAAAATGTTGAAGATTTCAACAACTTTAACGACTGGCTTCATTCCTTCTCGTTGTATCGTGGAAAGAAAACAAGCGAAGAAGATGACGACGAACATAGAGTTGTTGGAAAGTTCAAGGTATTACATCACAAGCCTTGATGCCCGTGAGGAATGCTGGTCTTAGTAGTCATCCCCTGGGAAAATTTCAATAGTGGCCATTTTGAATTGTTTAATTTTCCCGGACGATGACCACTAAGACCAGCATTCCTCGCGAGTATCAAGCCTTGTGACGTCATTATGCATAAGGTCTATTTACGAGTCCGAGTCCACACAGTGCAACGTAGTATAATCCTTTTCGCGAAAAAGATCCTTGAGATCCATAGAGCAAGAAAGAAAAAAAATATAATTGTAAAATAAAGATTCTAACCAATAGAGAGGATATTGCCTGTACTTGTAGGTATGCCCTGCATCGGGAATACAATTATAAGTGCATTCATCTTAATAGTGCAATAGTGTATAAATCTATAGGCGATTACATGATGTAACAAATATTGTATGGCAAATGCATTTTTAGCCAATCTAGGACACTTGATTTTCAAAATTTTCTGGCAGAGCACGGGTCCCCCTGGTGGTGACCTTTTTGGCATCTGTATTTACACCGAAAATTACCGCGGTCCCAGAAAATAAAATATTTTTTCCACCCCTGTTAAGAGGAGTCAAGTCCGACGTATTCAAAACCGAGTCATACCCTTAAGTCCAGATTCCAGTCCTGCAACACTGCAGGCTTGGGACTTAAACATAAAGCAGTCGAATGGAAAGTATAACAGTGTATATTTTTCTTTAGGGATCTTTGAAAGTTTGGCAATGTCCGTTGCCTGAGAACATCGAGACTGATCCCGTTATTGGTACCTTCCGTAAGTTGCCTAGCAACGAGCCAGTCAATGTCTTGGTTCGAGTCTATGTCGTAAAGGTAACATTTTGTTAAATTGAAATAAAATTGGAGTTTTGAGTACAATAGTATGTATGATATGACATGGTATGGTGTTGGTATTGTATGGTGTGGTATATTATTGGTGCAGTATGGTGTGGTTTGGTATTGTATAATATGGTGTGGTATGATATGGAATGGCATTGTATAGTATAGGCAAGGTTTGGTATGGTATGGTATGGTATGGTATGGTATGGTACTATGGTATGGTATGGTACTATGGTATGGTATGGTACTATGGTATAGTACTATGGTATGGTACTATGGTATGGTGTGGTATGCATAATATGATATGATATGGTATGGTATAAAGTATGACATGGTATTGAATGGTCTGGTTGACTGGAGAATATAATTACTCACATTAACCTCTTTCAATAACCACGTTGTATTTGTATTTGTATCTGTGCTTCCAGTTCAATACCATTTTCAATTATTTGATTTTAGCCCGTTTATAATAGAGATATTGCCGCCATGGATCAGTGGATTAAATTTTCATTTGGATGCACTATTTAAAAGACGCGAGAGCCGAGAAGATTTAACTTTTAAATGAAATGCATGCATCGTGCAACAATTATCAAACGATTATTCCAAGCAGACTTGATCTAAATGCTGAAATTCAGCCGGATAACGTGATTTTAATTTTAAATTAAAAGTTAAACTTTCATTTCCACTTTAACTTGAAATTTGTGTGTCTGTTTGATTCAGATCGTGTTACATCGACCATTTAAACCATCCTTCCACTCATTAATGAATTAATCTATATCCGCCCTATTTAATATTAAAGTAGTTTTAACAACCTTGAATTAATAATCTTCTACCTCTTTAAATAGCTTCAGGAAAAAATGGATGTACTTAATGATAGTAGTTCACTAAAACTTGACGTTATTGTTCCCTAACATTCTAACGTACCAATACATGTAATGTTTTGGTTTGTTGTAATAACACATTACATTTGTAGGTACTTAACATTCTAACCTGGTCGTAATACACGTAATGAAATTATGGTTTGGTATAATAATACACTACATTACGTTTACTAAACATTCTAACATACTTGTATAATGAAATGACGGTTTTATTTGTTGATAACATAACTTTATAGGTATTTAAACAAATCTAACCTGGTACCAATTCATGTAATGATAAAGATTTAAACGAAGTTTTAAACAATTAAAAATTATCTTATAGGCATTAAATCTCCATCCTTCTGATCCAAACGGCAAGGTAGGTTTCATTCTCCCCAGTAATCTCGGATAACTGTTCATGCGCCTTCGCTCGTTATTCTAGGCGTATAATCTCCACCCGGCCGATCCACTGGGGAAGGTATGTATTGTTAGCTAAACCCTGCTAGGTGACGAGGTTTTTGGGCTTCATAATAGGTTATATTCTCTTCTTCCTACTCTTTTTGGGGGGTGGGAGGGGGGTTGGTGAGTGTTGTGTTGAGGGTAGTGGTTGGCCATTGTTTCCAGTACAGGCACGCCTTGATTAAAAGACAAATTGATGGTAATTCATTTTGTCCCTGTGAAGGAAAAGTTACTACTAAGAGCAGCCATAGGCGCCTTCGAATTGGTCATGTTGCGTCATTGGTAATTCGGCTTTCAGCTGCAAGGAAGGATGATTAGCATTCTATTTCTTTACGTTTATCTTTATTTTTGTTTTGAAAAGAACTCAGTTGCTCAGATTTTTTAATCAGATGACATCATTGGCAAGAGTCCCAAAGGAATCGATACATACATATTTGTTCTGACTATGACCCCCCTGTAATCTACGGTTATAGTATGATTCTGATTCTGTCTATCTTCTGACTATACCCCCTGTAATCTGCGGTTATACTATGATTATGATTCTGTCTATCTTCTGACAATGACCCCCCTGTAATCTGCGGTTGTACTATGATTATGATTCTGTCTATCTTCTGACAATGACCCCCCTGTAATCTGCGGTTACTATGATTATGATTCTGTCTATGTTCTCAGTTCTCACTATGATTCCCTCAGGCTTGATCCTTCTGCAAAAGGTCGGGAAATGATGTTTGGTTTTCTTCTTCAAACTGATGACGTAATTTTGAAAAACTCTGATAGAGTAAAGTAAGAAACATAGTGAAGGAATTTTATTTTTGCAGGCTGATCCTTATCCTGTGGTAACACTGGGCAAGCAAAAAGTAAAGGATCGTGATAATTACATATCGAAACAGTTGAATCCAATATTTGGAAGGTAAGATGTGACAAAATTTACACTGTCAGATTTCACCTTGGTAAACAGTTGAAATTTGGGGGAAATCCATGTCAGATTTTACCATGGTGTTTAATTTCTAAACAGTTGAAATTCGGGGGAGATCTATGTCAGATTTCACCATGGTGTTTAATATCTAAAAAGTTGAAATTTTGGGGGAGACTTATGTCAAGTTTCACGCAGAGCAAACATACTGCTGTATATAATTAATTATAAGGTATATTTACAAAATCAGTATATTTCCCAGTTTCATTAAATTGCCAGAAATTTTTTTTCTTCTGGCTAACATCATACTCCTATGGTAGAGAGTGGTCTATTTTTTCTCAAATAAAGCTTTTACCTCCCCAATATATTTTTGTGATGTTATTTGTAATTAGTTAATAATATTATTCTATTTAGAACGTTTGAGTTCGAGGCTCTGATTCCCATGGACTCTATACTTACTGTTGGTGTGTATGACTGGGATTTAGTGGGCAGTGATGATTTGATTGGAGAAACTAAGATTGATTTGGAAAATCGCTTCTACAGTAAACATCGAGCTACATGTGGCTTGCAGGAACAGTTTGCGACGTAAGATATTTTTTAACAAATTGGTGGATTTGGTTACATCGTGGCCAGGGCTCCTGTGGGGTCTATGAAGGGCCTCTATATCAGCAGGGTCTATGCAGGGCCCCTGGATACCAGCAGGGGTCTATACAGGGCCCCCTGAACCACTGTCGTTGAATGGCACCCTGCCTACATAAAGTCACTTCTTCTAAATGTTCACACTTCTGATAGTTAAGCTATTGGAACAAGTTATACTAAAGCCGGACAGCGCTAGCCACTGGTTTGTGTATATTTGTGCACGTCTGGGGCCAGTTATAGCAAGCCCGTTTAGCGGTGGTTAAGCTCAAAATAGAAAGCAAATCTATAGATTCATTAACAACCAAACTAAAAGTTTTTAACCTTAATAGAACAATAATGTTTACTACTAAATATCCAGTGCACAATCAGTTCACGAGAGATATAAGAGTGTTATTAAATTTTAACTTATCCATCGTTTGAGCTAAACGGGCTTGATACAACCGGCCCCTGTTTATTATTAAGTAAATTTTTCAACACGAATTTGAAGATTTTGCTCTATCTCTATGTTGAATATAACACTCAACTGCTCTATATTCTAGATTTGGTTTTAATAAATGGCGAGACCCACAACGTCCCACTCACATTTTGGCCAAGTTGTGTAAAGACGAAGGATTAGATGGTCCGCATTATAATAATGGTAAAGTGCAAGTTGATGGTATCACTTTTCGAGCTCCGGGACAGATCCAAGATGAATCTGGTGAGTTGGTAACTATTTTTTTATGGGGGGAGGGGGGGAGGGGACGTTTTTAAACTGGATCGTCGTCATGCATGTTTTAGATTTTTGTTACACTAAAAATAAAAATACAAATTGGTATTGCTTTCTGTCTGAACTGGATGACAAATAGCAAGAGGATAGTGCTTCTTACCTCCTGTTGAACAGTACTTTTTGTGTCAGCACTCGTGTATTACGTTTAAATGCTGGTTTACAATATCAAAGTTTTTGTGATCACAGTAGGAATTTTGCACAGGTAAATTCTAAGTTTTGAAGAATTTGTAATAAATATGTAATGGAAGTTACGCCTGTTTTCTAAAAGCTCACTCACACTCAAAGAGTGGAGGTTCAATCTGAACTTCTCTTGAGTGTCAGTGCTGTTTTTGACAGTAACCACATAGTAAGGTACGACACTAACCTTCAGCTATTCAAAAACAGCACTGACACCCAAGGAAAGCTCAGATTGAACCTTCGCTCTTTGAGTGTGATTGAGATTTTAGAATACAGGCGTTAGTGTTGAACAATGAGTTATTTCACTCAAAAAAGTCTTACAAATCCTTCAAAGTATAGAATTTGCCAATGCAACATTCCTATAATGTAATCACAGAAACTTTGATATTGTATACCATCCTTAATAAAGCACTCTGATTCCTGGTGATCTGATGTTCGACGACTTGCGTATTGCCCTATATTCTTTCACGAGGGTGGGTTGCAATAAGCATGGGGTCAACCAAGGCTTTTTATCTTCGCCAGGTGTCAAATTAATCTTGTGTTTTTCAGGTAATTGGAAGCAGTCAGATGAACCAGCTGCGTTAATGGTTCTACGAAACATGGAGAAAGTAATGAAAGGACATCATCTGGTTCCTGAACATGTCGAAACGAGATCTCTGTATTGTCCTGATAAACCCGGAGTGGAACAGGTTTGAAAAATAAAAACATTTCATCTTGTATATACATCTAATTATGTGTACGTTCAGTAACCAGTTAAACATTTAAATTTATCCAGTCAGGACATATTTCATAGATACTGAAAATACGCCGGTTGCACGCTCATGTTGGTTGAAATCAAGGCTGTAGTACTATTTAAGCGCCATGGTCGAAATAATTTGAAACCTGTGTAAACTGTATATGTCTGTATATGTACTGTACTGTCTTGCTATGCAATTTGATGAGTTTTTCGAAAGACAAGCGTAATTTTAATGTTCTATCTTTTAAATTAACTTCCAATAAGCTTTAACGAACTGTATGTTACTTTCTTGTCTAGGGTCAAGTTGAAATGTGGGTAGATATGTTTCCAAGAGACATGCAATCTCCTGGTGCACCCGTCGATATCACGCCAAGAAAACCCACCAGGTACATGCAGGCGTTGTAATGATAAATAAATGTATCTTGTATCATCCGATCAATCATCTGGTAATCAAATTTAGCACCATTCACACTCTTCAAAAAGTGATTCCTTTTTACTATCCGCACACATGTTAGACCATGGATTATTAATAGACTATTTATAATCCACGGTCTGACATTCCTCACAACCGTCGGCTTACTAGGTCTCATGCCCTTATTTTTTCTTCATCTGCCTCTCTTTTCATGGCGTTTCGTACGGTGTTTTGTCATTACTTTGTATACAATCAGCGGGCTTACAATTGGATTAGCACTGTGCATAGACTTTGTTTCTTCTACATTAAACAACATGTTTATCTTTGTCTCTGTTTTCTGATGGAGTATCGTCGCTCAAAACGTCGAGAATTGGCCGACGAGTACTATCATCTGTTATTTGCTTCTCACTTTCATTAACTTTTGATAGTTTTATTTCTTATAGTATAATTCGCATAGTATAAACTCCTAACATGTATATACTCTATCTCTAAAATCCCGTGTCCTACAACTATTTTCGCGCCCTTTTCGTTCGTTCCCAGTTTTCCCTGTCCGAG
>CACRXK020005284.1:0-28596 GCA_902702795.2 Paramuricea clavata
ATATATATATATATATATATATATATATATATATATATATATATATATATATATATATATATATATATATATATATATATATATATATATATTGTAAAGTTAGACGTAATTCAACAGAAGGTTGCATTGTTTTTCATTAATACACCTACCTATCTGTCTGTCTGTCTATCTAAACCATACCTTATCATACCATATCGTATCAAAATATATCATACCGTTATGGTGTACCACAACCATACCATTCCATACCATATCATACCATACCATGCTTTTCCATACCATAACATAACCATAGCATGCAATACCATACCATATACCATACCATATACCATACCATACCCCACCCTATCCTCACCATACCATTCCTCCACCATACCATACTCCTCCACAATCATAATATGCTATACCAAACCATACCATACTATGCAATACCATACCATACAATACCATACCATACAATACTATACCATTCCCCACCATAACCATACCATGCTTTACCATACCATCACCATGCTTCTGGTTAAGTCAACACCATACCGGTATTGACAAAAGAGTTTGAAGTTTTATTATGAATATACAGTATGCTATTCGCTATATTAGCGTTCTCACAAATTCATTTTTTCCAAAGGTTTGGTAATGATCTCTTGCTATGGGAACCATCACTTGGACCAGATGCAAAGAAACCAGACTATAATGCAGTACTTGCAAGCAACTGGATTGATGTGGATATTGCAGCTAGATTAAAAAATGGAAAAAATGTTCAAAATAATTTTCAAATGTGTCGCTCAGCAATAAATCAAGGTAAAGAGATACGATATTGAAGTACTATCTAAGTTTAAAGTATGAACGGTCGGCATGTACATCGATTTCTGTTGGATTTTCTTCATGAATTGTGAACAAGGTTTACGTGAATAAGTTTCATATCCGACTATAAGGACTGCACTAGATTTCAAGATCGCGCAATTTGATCACTACTTAATTAAGTTTGATCCAGTCCTAGGACAGGATCAATATACTTCATCAGGTATCCAGTATTATCATAAAGCAATATGGTTGGCTAATTTACTCATTTGAGATAAAACATGGAAGTATAATTTATTTGATACTTCCATGTTCTCATCTCAAACTCATTATGAGGAGATTTTTTTGTATATTACGTAGCACGCGCTCAAAACTAATGCGTATAATATACCACTTGAGGTTATGACTAAATTCAAAATTTTTATTTTTCGATACGTTTCTCAATCGGCAAACAAACTTAAAAAGTATGTTTAGTGCTTTATCTGTAAAATAATGCTAAAATGAAGAGATTTTAGATGATACGCCAAAGAGAAAATGATGTCTGAAGTTCAGTAAGTTTTGCTTATATGGCTATAAATATGGCGTCAATTTTAAGCATCATTGATAACTGTATTTTAATTGACAATTTTTAACTATTATTTTATGTTTCTCGACCGGCAGATGCATTTAAAAAGGATGCTAACTCTATGAATTAAAGAATAAAGCTAAAACAAAGTAATTTTGAGAGGAACGCCAAAAAGATTTTAGGTTTTGAACACTTTTCATCGCAAATACGTGACATTGAAAAAAATTGCCTCTTAATGTTTTATCTCAAACTCAATAACAATAATTTATTTGAATGATGTTGTTTTTGTTGTTGTCGCACTGCCATCTTCCACACATCGTAAGATCTCTGTTGTATACGAAACAACTTCTTACCATTGGTTAACTAATATTAATCTCTATGCATTTGTTCCTAGATTCCTACTCATCAGACGAGGATGATAGCGACGTTTCTGATCAACAAAAGATCTTACACACGACTGAGAAGAAGCCAACCAATACCTTAGCTCTAACGTTGAACTCTTCAAAATTGAGAATTGCAATGTTTTCAAGGACTAAGGTAGGATATAATAAAGCAATTCAACTTTTTTCTTCTGATTTAGTCTTCTGTACATTGGAACAGTAGTAACTATAGGCATTTTTAGCCCTTTCAAGTTACGTTACAACACATAATTTTGACTTCCGCCATTTTGGGATCTAAATAAAAACAAACAGGATGTCAAATTGGAAACATCGAGACAAAACAAACTATTTTACGAGGGATCAGACCAGGGGTGGAAAAAAGTATCGGACCAGGATCATTGATCCCAAAAAATATTTGAGTTCTCAGAAAATATTTCCCCAAGAAAGAAACAAAAGATGATTGTAATAATTTAGATAAAAGGAGAGATTCAGAGGGAAAATTCTAACCAATAGAACGAATGTTACCTGTACAGTATGTATGACTTAAGAAATGCAGTTACTGTATAACTATATACAGTAAATGTATAAATATGTAACTACATAAATATATAACTACATAAATATGTAACTGTGTAAATGCACAGACTGTAGAGTGATGTAGTAAACACCTGATTTTCAAACTTTTCTGGGAGAGCTATATAACAACAACATTTAATTCTGAAATCTGCTGTGTTGGTGTAATGTACTCAGGTGAATAACATCTTATTCACCTGAGTACATTACACCAACACAGCAGATTTCATGATTATTAGATTACAGTGATATCGAACGAACTAGACTCAGTTCCGAAATATCGCATACTCGAACCGTCCTGACCGCGTAGCTCAGTTGGAAGAGCATTGGGCTAGTATTCCAAAGGTCGTAGGTTCGAATCCCGCCGTGGCCAGGCATATTTTTCAAGCCTGCCCGGTGTGGATATACACTCAGAGTAACATCACACAAACATTTAATTCCTTTCAGATTGAAAATAATGAGGATGGATTTGGTAAACTACTATTACATTTCGACAATGCTCAATTGTTTTACGTACTGGACTACAAAGGACAGCCTAACTTATGCTACATTAATGCCCAGGCCCAAGCCTGTTCACTGCACCACGCTATACATGTCGATGAGGTTGAAAGAGATATGGATAATACGATATTCGTACCCGGAGATTTGTACCGAACTTTATACGAGTCGGATTCCGGAGTCAAAGTGACGGGATCTAAAACGAACATGGATAACACTCGAGCTATGTTATCGCTGGCCGTTAAAAGTTACTGGGACGTGGATAGAAATTCGAAGGTAAGGAAATAATTTATTTAAACTTTTCGAAATCAACAAAGAGCAAAACGATTCGCCGCTACTCCACAATGCTATTTGCCATATCCTTTGTCAAAACTCAATTTGGATGCTTTCTGCGTTGTTGGAAATTTTGATTGAAAAATAATATGTATATTTTAACGCCCTGGGGCCGGTTGTTCAAAGTTGGATTTGCGCTAACCTTGGGTTAAAATTTAAGCTGCTGTTATTTCCACTGTTGCGGTTTTCGTACGCACGTACACGCAGTGCGTAGCCAGCCCGACGATTTAGTCCCGCTATGCAAATATTTTCGTGTTCATTGACTGTGAAAACAATCAATTTCTAAAGAAATGAATAATGATAATAATTCTGAATTTGCATAGCGGGACTAAATTGTCGGGCTGGCTACGCCACTGCGTACACGCACGTAAAACTTTGAATCCTTCTATTTTTTAAGTATTTTACAAATAAGTTAACAAATGCAGGCCTTAAAATATCTTTTTCAAGGCCATCTGACAAAATATCCGGTGACGTTGAGTTTGGGTCGGACATATGTCTGATGACTTTCAGTTCAGTTTTGACTCGGAAATAAGTCTGAATGACACAAATGAATAAACGGTAAATATTGTAAAGATATTAAATAATTTCTTTCATACTTATTTCCAAGCCAAAATTAACTCACTTGCCAGAACAGCAGTATTAAAAAAGACTTCGACAACTTAAGCCCGTTTTCCACTTCACCATTTCGCTCGCCGCCCCGCGCTCGACTATGTTAAAACAACATTTCCAGTACACCTTTTATACAATAGTACGTCGGACGAAGCTACAGTTCGGTCGGACACCAATTCACTTGGGTCGGACAAACAATAAACCTCAGTTTCACTTAGGTCGGACAGAATGTCCGGTGGTTTCCTCTCTATGTGGGACAATTTCACGAATGGGTCGGACAATGTCCGTGACCGACCGATATTTTAAGGCCTGCAAATGTATACTACAACTTGCGGAACACTAAATTCTGTTGCTTTATTTATTTGGTTATTTCATAAGTAACATTTAAACGGATTTAAAGTTTTACGTGGGTATACGTACGTATGAAAAACGCAACAGTGGAAATCAGCCTTTGGTTTGTTTTAGTACGTATTTCTGCACATCTGTTTGTTTCAAAACTTCAGAGGAGAAAACTCACGTTCATCCAGACAAGATTTCCGAGAAGAAGTATTGAATCCTATGACAAAATATTTCTAATAAAATATTACTGTTGGGAAGTTTGCTTTGAATTTTAGGTTAACCTAGGGTTAAGCTACAGTACCTGGCGAACATCCCCCCCCCCGACCGTTAACAGCTGCGAATTGACCATGCGATTCCGATACAGATTACTGGCTGCTGTGCTAGAAAGTCCAGGTGCCAAGAGCTATCACAGCCTTGGTGTTAATAATTTGCTATGTCACGAGGAGAGGTGGATGTACTGGGGATATAGGGGGTTTGGCATCTCTCCTAATTTTGGCAAAGGAGGGTGCAAGAAGGGTGATTGATGCCAATTTCCTTATCAAATCTATTTTTTATGTCGAATGGCAATTACAAAAACAAAGACAAAATAGAGATAAAGCGAGATAGTAGATACTGTAGTAACACGATTGTGAAATTATCAAGAAAGACTACAATCTGGTGCCTTAGTCTGTTGACTAAGCTCCCTCTGACCCACACGTGGTCTACCGTCGCTGCCTGAACCCATGACTAAAGCCTGGTTCATGCACACTAGCAATTTTCCCGGAGATTTTGCGTTTCTCACGGATGAAAATGAGTGAACTCGGACACCAAAATGTCATTCAAGGGCTTTAAGCTCAATCAGCACCCCAATCACCGCCACCAGATCTGCCTCCTGGAGTGCTTACACTACTTATAAACTTTCGTAACTACTCATGGTTAGGTGTGGAATATACGTATATTTCTATCCACAAAAGCCTCTAACATTATTTTTATCGAACTGCCCATTTTTAGGACATTGTTGTGGCATTGTCGTTGTCAGGTGGCACGTTACGTCATCGTATGGTCAATGAAGGACAGATGTGGATACTTCAGGTAACAAATGGGTATTATCAGCTAGCATTCTATCCTACGAGGTTATTTGCAACGCATATAAATAATGAATTTAAAATGGATTCTTATTTTGTGACACACTGTAGTTCGGTTCCGTAAATTCTTTTAAAAATTCTTAGTGTTTGTGTATCATGATTTTGTCCATTATAGATGATTGATTACTTCGGTGTGACAGACGAAGAAGTTCTTGGTTTCATTCCTCCTGTGGTTGTCACAATGTTACATGTTCATTTCTGGGATTGTGCTTTGTATTATAGGTAAGAAAGATGGGCAGATTTACTGGGGGGAGTTAGGGGTGGTTACCCCCCTAGAATCTCTTTAACCCTATTAAAGTGTTATCCCCACCAAAATGTTTTTGTGAAAGCCTTTAACCCTAACGCCTAACCCCTGCCGAAGCTCGCTCAGTGGTGCCGCTTGCATCCCACTAGAAATTTTTCCAACCTCCTTTAAAAAAAAAATGGAAATCCACCCTTGAGTAAGAAATATGTTAGGCTGTGTTGAGTATATTGCGTTGCATTGTTTTTCTTTGTTACTCTATTCTATTGTAATCTGTTGTATTCTATTGTGTTCTGTTTTATTTTATAATTCTATTATATTCTATTGTTACTATATTGTTACTCTATTGTATTATATTGTGTTGTGTTCCCTTCTATTGTATTGTATAATTTGTATTACATAACATTACACGTTGCATTCGATTATATTCTGTACTGTTCTATATATCCTATTCTATTCTAATCCAAATTTCTCAATTCCTATTTAGACCACTGCATATTCCATATCAAGTGTTGATCACAATCGAAGGCTTTAGTATTTCCAGTAATATTACACTTGATTCCAAGACTTCTATTTTGAGGTATGATGTCGTAAACAGAAGTCACACAATCATAATTCATACAGGATGTTCATTCATGTTGTAGTATTTCACTATTTTGCATTTTTTTATTACTTAGATTTATAATCGATAACGCGGTCCTTCTTATTTCAAACAACAAAGATGAAACAATGAACGTTGTCAAAGGTAGGCGAATGACGGCTATATGTTAGCGAAAATGGTAATGAAAGATTTATCTCATTCGTAACACGTGACTTTAATTAAAATAAACACCGCACAAAAAGAAAGTTCTCCCTAAGTATATCATCATAAGTTCTAAATAAATGATTACCTGATAATCAAACCTTACCTCTAATTACACCTATGGTAGTTTGCTTAATGCTGTTTGAAGAATGGGGTCATTCATGCTTTAAAGAATGACTTAGCCTCCATTGAATACAAAATTGCCCAATTTCAAAATTAACAAGTCAGAATGACTTTATTTAAATTTCAACGTACTGTGCAACAGTAAATTGTTTCATTAATGATTTAATAATGGGGGTATATATGTCTTGAGGTGATCCAGAACCGTGGTGATTACACTCATTATTAAATCATTGATGAAACATTATTGTTGTTGTGAAATTTAAATAAGGTCGTTCTTGTTAATTCTGAAATTGGGTATTTTTGTATTCAATGGAGGCTAAGTCATTCTTTAAAGCATGAATAACCCCATTCTTCACACAGCATTAAGCAAACTACAAAAGGTCTAATTAGTGCTAGGTTTGATTATCAGGTAATCATTTATATTTAGGGGGCAACTTTCTTTTTGCGCGGTGTTTACATTATGTGATTGGTATTTTACTCCTATAAATAACCCTAAATTTAGGGCCATTTTAACAAGCGAAAATAAGCCACGGCTTAAATAAGTCGCGAACGACTCGTATAAACAGTCAAGTTGCGGCCTAGCTCTAGCTATTTAAGCCTAGCTTTCAACCCTGGGCTTATTTTAGCTGCGGCTTGCGAACAAATTGAGCTACACTTTAGCAGTGTACCAAATCATGTTGGAAATTTTCTCTTCATTTTCCTTTGACTATAGTTCTTCGTGGGATAGACTGTAAGTCATCTATTGACTGCAAAGTATATGCAAATATATGACTTTATATCCCAAGTTCGAGGTTTATAACCGACTTATTTACTAGTTGAGGAGGTTTTCGAACAAGGTTTCATCAATTTACATCCCGCGGTACATCAAAGAAACCCAACTCAACTAGTAAATAAAAATATATAAAACCCACCCGCAATCCCTGTTGGCTCAATAGGTAGAGTGGCGGATTGGAATCCCGAAGGTGCGAGTTCAAATCCCGCTCGATTCAACTTTTACAGTAAATTTCTGCAGACTGGGTGTAAAACTCGTGTTCCAAATAACCTAACTTTAAGTTACAATGATATATTTCTACTTTGCTGTCTAGACTATATATCGGTAGCAGATGTGGATTTATTTGAGCTTTCATTAAACACTGTAAATGATGACGAAAAGGTAAATTGGTTATGTTTATATTGAGGTTATCTCATGTCGGTTTATGATTTTCCGCAATAGGCAATAGGGATGCATAGATAATGACCTTCTGTGCACCGAATTTTCCTTTTCTTTAGAACTCTCCAAGGCGTACCCTGACTTTATCTAACAACATCGTTCACGTCCGAACCTGTTCCGACTCGCTGTCGGCAGTTCTCGACATCGTCCGTTACATTGTGAGTGATGGTGATTTTCCGCAGGACAGCACCGTTCGAATTCAATCTAATGATGTTCTGAATGGTGACGTAAGTGTTTGTTTCCCAGATCATTTTGATGTAAAGGCGAAATTATTGACGTCATTAATTACATAGCATAATATCGAACGGTCTGTGCCAGTGTAGGTAGCGACGATAACAAGACAGTAGCCATTCATTCTCGTCCCCAGAGCCATTTTCACTCGGTCACTCGTTGAAAATTAGGCTCTGGGATGGACGACTAAAGGAAGAGATCTGATTGGCTTCTCAGAGAACTGCTATTTCGCAGAAGTTGAGCAGTTTTCGCTGGGGAAAATTATTCTATCAACATATGCCAACACAAATACTTCGTTTCTTCTTAATACTTCACTGTGAAAGTTCTTACGGGTGCCAAAATGTCCCAATTGAAGAGCATGCGCTTTAGAAACTACTGCAAGTTTTCTTGCACTTCCGGTTCCGTGTGTCCCAGGGCCTAGGGAGGACGCACGCGGCCGAGAGGCCTTGGGGACGAGGATGGTAGCCATTCCGAAGTTGATGAGTGGATTGGGGACGAGTGTTAAAAAGTGCCCAAATTACGAAATGAACCAAATCACTAGAAAGACCACGTCAAAATTAGGGTTATCGTTCCATGTTTCGCGCACCAATATAGGATAGGGTTAGGTATTAGGGTTAGGGATTAGGTTAGGGTTAGAGGTTGGGGTTAGGTTTAAGGTTAGGGTTAGGGTGTGTATATGTGTATGGAGGTATCCAGGTAACTTTTCAGTACACTATTTAGTAAGTATGAAGACGTTTACATGAATACCTTTCGAGCAATAAGCTTTCGAAAATTGTGAAATTACTGATGCCAAATGGTTGTGCATAAACAATATCATGTTACTGTACAGGGTGTCCCAAAAAACCAAACTATTGAAATAACGTATGTTAGAATATGAATGCCCTAGCACTAAGCTGAACTGTAAAATATTGACAGGGTGCATATACAGTATAAGGATAAAAACAACGCTCTATTTGTATAATACGAATCCTGTTCATTCCAAGGAGTTAATTTAACTCCCAGTAGAGTTATTGTGAACCAAATTTAACTGCAAATGTGGAGTAAAATTAGGTTCAAAATAACTCCAGGATACATCTAATAAATGTATAAAAATTGCGCTCGAAATTTCCATGCAATGGCATCACCTAGTTGTATTTTTCGCAACTGCTCCTGTTTAGGTTTAATAAATGTACAAAAGTTTCACTTGAAATTTCCATGTACAAGTCCCTGCAAGATAGATTAACTCCCCTACAGTAAATAGACCTTTCCCCTTATAACTAAAATTTCGATCTAGACAAAAATTTTATCACAGCTTTGAAAGAGCATCACAAAATTAGTAATATTCCAAAGTTTTGTTGCAAAATCTTGCAAAATGCGGATAATATAGCCTTGCGAAGTTTGCCGTTTTTCAGTCATTTTGTATTACAAACGGGAAATTGACATCCGATTCGGGTGTCGGGGCTGCAATTTCCCGTTTGTAATGCAAAGTGACTGAAAATTGCATTTGCAAGGCTCTATTTTCCTCATTTTACAACATTTCGCAACGAAACTTTGGAATATTACAAATTTTGTGATGCTCTTTCAAGCTGTGATGAAATATTTGTCTAAACTTGCCTAGATCAAAATTTTGGTTATAAGGGGAAAGGTCTATTAACAGGCCCTTTACGTTTTCTACGACCATGAGTAGACTGAGATATATCCATGAACACGTTGTGTAAAGAGTAAAACAGTTATGCTAAAAATAATATTTTTGCTTGTGATGTTACTCTGAGTGTATATCCACACCGGGCAGGCTTGGAAAATATGCCTGGCCACGGTGGGAATCGAACCTACGACGTTTGGAATACTTGCCCAATGCTCTGCCAACTGAGCTACGTGGTATTCCAAAGGTCGTAGGTTCGATTGATCGATTCCCACCGTGGCCAGGCATATTTTCCAAGCCTGCCCGGTGTGGATATACACTCAGAGTAACATCACAAGCATCTTATTCACCTGAGTACACTACACCAACACAACAAGTATAATAATATTTTTATTTTACATAAACCTCTTGAAGCTTTGATCTCCTACAACTACCCACTTGGCCTCGTCATGTTACTGCAATGAATAGATACTGTACAGGATTTTTTTCTTCAGGATTTTCTCTTGGGTCCGTTTTTGCAGAGAAGATTGAGTTTAGCTGAACAGCTGGGATGCCCCCCCCCCCCCTACCGGATGGCTGACACTTGTACTCAATAAATGTAGTTGAGACGGAATGTGTTAAAGCATGCAGGGGCACTGTGGGACACTATAAACTGGTTAAGGATGGCGAATGCATAGTTTTTCTTGTGTTGTGAGATGAATTCCAGCCATTTTTTCTTTAATTGTCGGGTTTCCAACTGAAAACTAATTTCCACACGTCACAAATTTAACTCAAACAACTTCATTTTTACTGCACTGAAACTTTGGTGAGAAGATTGAGTTCCAAAACTCAATTCAAGATTGAGTTTTTGGGGCCGTTTAACGGCTCTAAAAAATCCCTGAAAAAACCCTTGCTGTAGCCTAAACACGGGACTCATTTGCCGCCTTACATGTACATGTTTTTGGATGCGATAGCTTAAGGTCTCTCATATCGTTTTCGTCTCAGGAACAGACAGAAATGTTCGACGACTCGCCTGTGGAGCAACGCATTTCAGAAGATGGATGTCTTCATGATTTGATGTCAGACGCCATGGATGAAAGTTCTCATGATATGCACGACTTTGTTGATGGTGGGAATGAGGTATTATACATCAACAATGTGAGAAGTAGTCGCCAGGGTTCCCAGTACAGAAACCGGCACCCGGCGATAGCGTAGACAATTCTCAAAATTATCACTCAGAATATTTCCTACTTGCCACAGAAACGTCAGGGGAAAGGTCAATAATTCATGCTTTTATAACCTAACGATAGTTTTCGTTAACTATTTGGGTAATATGACGAAATCTCCTGAAGAGCATTCCAACATTGCTGGAGATCCATTGCAGAGCATTGAAGAGTATCTACTGCAGAGCATCCATTACAGAGCATTTATGAGTATCACAATTTTCACGGGTAACGCCCTCGGACCCGCTCCACCAAAAGCCGCCTTCCTCTTTCAGAAAGCCTCTTATTCCAACTCTAGTGAGAACCATGGTAGTCGTGGTCAACACCACAATAGGCAGATTGTCTGGTACGGTTGGGCTAGAACAGAGCACACAGAAATCTGTTATGGCCATACGCAAACCGTTCTCCGTTGCCTTATGACGCCACAGTTTTCGAACAACAAACAGTGTTATACTGTACCTGCATGTGCATTTTACACGAGGTAATTTTTGCTGCAGTTTGCCGTACAATTTCTGATATAGAGCGATGTTATGTGTAGTTACTGGGAAATTGTGAGCATGGTCTACGGTTTATTCTGCCGACATTTTTCATTCCAATTTCTTTTATTTTTCATATCCCAAGAGTATGTTATGTAATTAAAGAAAACGTCGACAGAATAGAATGCGGGCCATGCTCACATTTCTCTGTGACTACTTTTTAAATATCATTGCTCTGTGTCCAAAATTGTGTTGCAAGTTGCAGAAAAAATCCTCATGTGGCATGGCATGGCCTTATTGAAAAGGGTCCTCAGTTATTTTCTTAACATCCCACAAACTTGTTTTCCTTATCATGTTGCGGGTCCGGAGAAAATAAACCTTTCTTCTAAAAGTACTAAATAATTTTGACTTAGGCGAGAGATCGACTATTCAGATCAGTTAAAACCGTGTACAGACGGGCTATTTTTCCTTGACAAGTTTTTTCGCTCGTGTGTATGGCGAAATGTTGACAATTTTTCCTTACCGAGGAGCCCTGTTCCAAACCTTGTCATGCCAGCTTTTGGACAAAAAACGTTGTTCGTGTTTGCGGCCGCCAAGGAAAACTTGACAAGTGCACAAGAAATACTTGTTATGGTTTTGGCAAACAAAAACAGACCTACTGTAGTGGTGGATCCTGGGAACAACGTTCCTAGAAAATTTTTTGTTTGCTAGAAAGGATTTTCAATTTTCTTTGGCAGAAAATTTTGAAATTTCTTTAAAAAAAATTATGCATATAAATCAACAAAAAGGTTAAAAATTTCCCAAATTTTCTTAGAACTGAAAATGCTGATATATTAAGTGATATCACCTGGGGCCGGTTGTATAAAAACGTAGTTAGCGCTAACTGCAGTTAAAAAGTAGTTAAAAAGCCTTAAAAAGTAGTTAACTTTAATCACGTAGTTAAGCCGGTTGTATAAAAGTGTAGTTAGCCTCAACTGCAGTTAAAAAGTAGTTAAAGTTAACTATGCTCTAGGGTATAGTTAACTGTCCAAAACGTAGTTAAAAATGGCGTTTGTATAGGAGTGAACAACATTTTTCAGTAAAACAATAATGAAAAGCAACGCTTACCTGAGATTTTCAATCGCTATCTTCCCTGTGAATGTTTCCTGACAATATAAACTCTTCAAACGCTATCGCTTTGGTGTTTTTACGAAAACAGAACATATTTTTGCACAGGACGATTTCTCGAAGACGAAGTATGGTCCATTACACCAAGAAACACTGATAAATTATTGCCAAACAGCTATACCTTGGTTTACCGTAGACATCTCAAGGAAAAACTGCTTTCTTTTATGATTTTTGAGGCGGTTTTCCCCTGTTTTCTTGTTTATTTTTCACTGTTTTGAATAAAATTCCCGCCTATTTGCAAAATACGTGTCCACAATCATGTTGAAAATGTGTGTCAGCGGTCGTTACTCGCTGCTTACTTTATGTAATTTTGTGTTTAAACACCCCACGCAAGCCCCACGCACAGTTAACTACGTGATTAGTTAACTATCCGACTAACTACGTTTTGTGCAACGCAGTTAAGTCATGTAGTTAACTAATTACAGTTAAGGATTTAACTACAGTGATTATCGCTAACTACAGTTAGCGCTAACTACGTTTTTATACAACCGGCCCCTGATGCACAAATTGGTCAAAAAAAATTTCTTTATCACACAACTTGAAAATGTCAAATTAGGTAGTAATAAACTCTTATAAGTTATAACTATACAACTGTAATAAACTATATTACACCATATAAGCATTTATTATACAATTTAATTTGATATGCTAAGAACTAAGTTTCTAACATTAGTAACATAGAATTAATTAATATTATTTTGATAATAGTGTTTTCAAAAAAAATATTTCCTCCCTGGCCTAGGATCCAAGAAAGGCTAGAATTATTTCCAGGTCTGAACAAAAGGAGGCCTTGACGTGAGATAATGGTTTTAACAACATTCCGCTAGCAACAAAACTTGCCACGGGAAATCTGTGAAGGAAAACTTCTTGACCCCACACACGAGAAAGTAAACTTGTCAAGGAAACATTTCAAGGAAAATTTGCTCGTGGGCTTAAATCTCACAGCATCAAGATACTATGATAGTTGGTAACTTACTTTACCTTACGTTTCTCTATAGGAATTCAAAGCTCGTAGTCAGTCGAAGACAGACGTCTTTCATTTTCCCGACGAATCTCAAATTACATCATCTCACGAAAAAGGCAGTCACACCCCGAGCAACGAAATCTTTGATGACGAGTGGCCTGATGACGATTTTGAGATTTTAGATCACCCCGAGAAAGAACAAGAGGTACATGACCTCCATCTAGCCTTTGCAGAACCTGCTGTACCATTTGCTTAAATCAAGGACATGATTTTTGTTTAAGTCATGCAGGGACATGTTTCATTCCATTCCATTCCCTTTGTTTCAACAGTAGACGGGAAATTATATTACGCGGTGTTTTAAATCGCAAAATCTGGAAATAAAGGAAATCGTTTGCCACTTGTGCACATCGCTAGTTGCAGAACAAAGTCTGTCAAAGTATTTAGGTAACACTGGTCTAGTTTAGTTACTGCCCATCTTGCATTTTCGATATTTTTACAGAGGTTAGTTTTTACTGTATTGCGAAGTTTGGAATCGTTTTTTACTCGCTGCGTGAGTTTGTCAGTCTGTTAGTTTTCTCGGAATCATATTAAAAAATGTTTTTCTTCGCACTTGTGATGCACCTGTTTTACGCCTGTTCCAGGTCACCGCACTGTAGTACTGTCTGGTTTGTCTGTTTGACTCTCTTTTTAAATACCATATTAGGAATGAACTGAAATGCATGATGGGCAGTAACTTAATTAAACCATGTCAATATTACACTTGGAGGTGATGCTGGTGATTTCTAGCCGTGATGCACAAACGCATGAAAGTTGAAATTAAAATTTTGTTATTTCAGGTTGTCTGTAATGGACCGGAAGTGACTTCATTTTGTGATGAAATCAAAATAATTCCTGATCATTTCACTGTGCCTGTAAGTTTTTCGATTGAATCCATTCTTTGGGAAAACCTTCACGTATCGCTTATACTGCCTATTGCTAGTTAATTCATACCATAGATATCTTAATTATATACACTAGATCGAGCGCATCTAATTATTCTGCAATTCAAAAATTGAAGCCGTGATTGCAGACTCCAATTCAAAAATTGTTTGTTTTATATTATTCTGACACTTTGCATCTTCGGGTTTCTAGACAGTCGCTCCAACCATTGAGCATATTAAGTTAAATATTGAAATAGAATTGAGAAAAATTTCAAATAGAATTGAAACACTGCGTGTTCTCCAAGCTCTAGAAAACACGAAGATGCGAGTACGATTCCCGCATTGGACAACGAAGTCTTCGTTCTACTCTGCCGTATGAAACTAGCTTTCGAATCTCTGAGGATGGTTTCGAAATGTTATTGCTAGAGAACCAGTGTAAAGAACATTCGATTATTAGTCCGAGTGTTACTGCCAGGAGATTCTGGTGTACGCTTTATATAATGATTCCCCATTGCATGTGGAATTCTTTCTTCCTTTTGGATTTGGAAACGTGCAATACTTTTGTGGACGCAACACTCCTCTCCTGTGGATTCTAATATTATCTTTTTTCACAAGGTCGGTGGCGTAGACCAGTTGAAGCCCCCCAGTAATTACCCCACTCCACTGTTGGTCTACACAGTGAAAGAAATGTCTATTCTTTGGCTAATTTATGGAGGAAGTGATTTTCAAACGAACAAACACAACAGGAGGAGTGAAAGGTTAGTACTCCATGCAACTCTCAAAATTATATAAAACTCGACCAGAGGTGTAGACACATTTCCCAGCCCCTGTTTACATTAATATGTTTCCCCCACTTCAAAAACCTAAGCATATTACGTATAATTAGGTAAATTTTTATTGTTGCTGTAGGAATCCCACAGCTTGTCAACAAGATGTGTTCGCATTGCTTGTTCTCATTTTTTGACAATTCTGGAACAAGTTGCTATCATGTTGTAGCAAGCCTGTTACCGTCATCAACCTTGTAACAAGGTGATAACAACGTGTTCCACCTCTGTGTTGACGATAGTTTGGATCTTTTGTTTTTGAACACTTGCAGGAAATTTTGGGCAGAAAATGGTCGAACGTTTCATGAAGATGATGACGTAGACGATGATCCTGTCGTGATCGGTAACCATGGTAACAAGAAGAGAAGTTCCAGTACTAAAGTGAATTGGAAAACGAATGGAGGAGAGTCACGTGACATTAATACTTTAGTCGAAGTCCAGTTGAATAAGGTAAGTAATCTTTCGACATTTTTTACTACAATCAATCTCCCCAGCTTAATATGCAGTTTACAGGTACGTTTGCGTTCATACGTCAAACGACAAACGCCATGGAAAAAGAAATACTGTACATTAAATACTGTAAATAAACTGTTATTTAAAAACTGTAATGTATAATGATTCTTTTGAAATAAACAAAAGATGAAGCGAAGATATAGCCTAGACCCATCACTTTTGCTCTGCTGGCTTTAGCAGGTTTGGTCAATTTTGGGCGAGCATTCGGCAAGCATGACGTCACATCCAAAAAGTGACCAAACCTTGACAAAGCCAAATTTTTTGTTTGTGGAAATACCACGTGTATTAGAGAGGTTCAGATTTGACTTCCACTATTGCTCGTTTGCAATCGACGCCATATTGGTTGCTTTTCAAAACACACGTGGCAACTATAAGATTCATATTCTTCCTTCTTTGTCGTTTTGAGCCAAAGACCGTAAACTATCCATAATACAGCAACATGTTTTCAAAACAAACCAGAAAAATGTTAAATTAACTCAACTACTTCGCTGTAAACGGCTTAACGAAAGTTTAAAGTCAACTAAGATGGCGCTTAATGAATCGTAGTGACGTCATGCGCAAGCAAAGAATACCACTGCCACTACCTCTCGCTGACTTAGTACGCATCTGATTGGCTAATCGGATATATCCAACACATCTGATTGGTTAATGGTCCCTTAATGGTAGCGGTAGTGGTAGTCAAATCGAAACCTCTAGATGTATTTTTGCAAAGCTTTCGATGCGTGGTGTTTCCCACTGACCAAAACGTACATCATACTATCACCATGTACAAGTATACAAAATAGCTTATGAAGTGAAGATGACAAACGAAAATTCTGCCAAGAAAATTTGACTCTGCCGTTTGCGGTTGCCCTCAAACGGGAAGCTTAAATTCTCCAGCATACATTGTTGCCAGTAATGAGCGACTTCAATAACGTTGATAAATGCCGAATCCTGTGCTCAAATGTTTTACCATCTCGCTTCTTTCCCGAAGATCCGACGATTATATTCCATCTCTCGTACCGCAACGTCTTATAATCTCCAATACGATCATTATATCCCTTGCATTCCATTTCCCTATTGAGGATTCTCTTGATTTTGTTGTGTTTCCACAATCCAGGTGCGTTTTCAATACGAAGAATATCCAGCAGAAACAAAGCAAGCTTGGAGACAAGTGTTGCTTATTCAAGATGTTGAAATACGTGATCGATTGTCATCATCACAAATCAATAAATTGTTGTATCAATATTCCACCGAGGCAAGACCAAAACAGACACACTCGAATATGGTATGTCACTGCTTTATGTAGAATATTTATTGCTGTAAATAGTTGTTTGACTACTATTAAATAATACACTCTAAAAGCAAAAACAAAAACTTAAAGTTTCCTATTTTTGTGTTTTTCTGTTTTCCCTAGATTTCCATGAAAATGCTTGGTCTTCGACCCGATGACGGTCTCAGTTCACAAGAAGGTTGTTTAAGAGTGTCTTTAAAACCTTTACGACTCAACATTGACCAGGTGAATTAATTAAAAAAGATCTATCAGCCCACTCAAATGTGTTTAGTGATCCGGGGGCGGGGTCATTTTATCCTACACCACAGGGCTATTGTTGAAACAGTGGCTTAACGCATGTGCTGTTCGACTTTTGCATTAAGCAGTTTTATGATAAACACTGTGGGCTTTTTCAATATGGAAAATTTACATATAACTTCACATGTGAAATCTGATGATGATGAAATCAGGGATGTGTGGGTTTAAGTGGAGCCCTGAAATGGAACATTTCACATGTGAAAATGCTCATTTCGTTTGTGAAATTTAGAATTTTCACATATAAAATTTCATTTCCGTATATTCATTCACATGTATGGATCGTAAATGAAAATTAATTTCACATATGAAATTATTATCTTATATGTGGATTTGGAACACTTCACATGAAAAAAGGCATCTTCACATGTGATATCTTATGTGGAGTTTTTGTAAGGGTTCCCAGGATATTTATCACTTATTTACTGAGACCGAGGGAAACAGTGTGTTTTGTGGACCCGAGACCGTCGATGTTTCCCGAGGCGAAGCCGAGGGAAACATCGACGGTCGAGGGTCCACAAAACACACTGCTTTCCCGAGGTTTCAGTAAATAAGTGTTTTATTATATATCAATAGTCAAAGAAACAACAAATTAAAGAACAAATGAACGTAAATACATGAAATATTTTATTGTTAAAACGTTATATTAAACACTGGCTACACTGCAGTTACTTGAAGCGAAAGTTTTAATTACGTGTAGGCATGTCCAAAGGTCGCATCTTCACGTGATGGCGCACGTGATTTTTTTTGTTGTTTGCCGGTCGATAACGTATTATCTCCCTCTCGCGCTGTTGCGAGGGAGACAGCCTAATTTCGTCACACTCGCGTGATATGCTCTCAACCAATAAAACACTAGAAAAATGCGACTTTGACTATTGATATATAGTAATCCAATTTCCGTCTGTAGAAATACTGAGCTCTTACTAGACCTTGCTGTTTTAGTTTTGGGCTTTGACTAAGACTGGAACTGACTCCTCGACAGCAGAAGAGTTCATGAAGCTTATTTTACGACTGTATTTGTATATCATTTTTAGGATACCCTTCAGTTTATCATCAATTTTTGTAAAGATCTTTCAAGTGCTGAAGATACAAGTAAGTTTTCAGTTATTTTGCATTCAATAATGCCTCCTTTCCTTAATTAAAGTAGGGTGAACGTGATTTGTATGTGACAGTGGCCTAGATGCATTTGTAGCTAGAGTACAGTACAATATTGAATAGAGATCAGGGGATATATTTTAAGCAGCCATTTCCTGATTGTTTGGATTATCCATGGAAATGAACTACACAGATAGTTCTATATCCGTATCGTGCGCAAACAAATTGTCGTACGAACAATCTATTATTTGCCCAACGTCATCCAGATCCGTGGATCATTCCTTTCCAGTATAAATACCGTCAATCTTATATCATCTTTCACCCCTGATCGTGTGTTCGATTCTAGCTGCGGCGAACTCACGACACTCACATGGAAAGTGTCAGTCAACGCTCTACCGAAAGTCGTGGGTTTTCGCCGGGGACCCCGGTATCCCCTTACAGGGAATGTTGGCAGGGTGGGTTGGGATTAGCCCCTAGCTGATCCTTCCACCCAAGCTGTGCACCGTGATTAGACATGAGTCATGAGGTGGCTAAGGGAATCGATCAGGTTGAACTCTCAGCTTCAAGTAATGATGATTAGCACACATGATCAGACACTAATTAGTTATAAAACTCAAGATAGCCCTGGAAAAAAAAATTGAAAATCCATTGAAGGTCATAGAATGGAAATTGGATGGACCTTTATTGGAAATAGAATGGATTTTGATGATCCATAATAATTGTATATTTCGATACCATGGATATGGTATCGAAATAGTATGGATATACTGTTGATTTAGTAGTGCAATTGCAAATTTCATAGTATGGATTTCACATTTTTCCCCAGTGTTACCTACTTACTTACTTTCTTATTTATTTGTTTACTTAAAAAATGTGTAGACCCGCAAGAAGCCGAGCCTCAACTTGCTATTGCGCCTTCTTCACAAGATATTGCTGTTGAAAAAGACTTGGACGAACCACCGTTATCGTCAACACCCCCGTCTTCGTCATCAAGCCAAGACACGCCTATATTCTTCAGACTGGTGGAGTTCTCTCCTGATGTCCCCATCAGACTTGATTATCATGGAAAACACGGCATGGATATGGGACAGGTTCGTTCATCGTTCTTCATTGTTTCAGACTTTAATCACGGATGCATTTACTAGGAAAGTGGCACCCCTCTTAGTGTTGACAGGGAGTTCCCAATTTCCTTATCAAATCCTTTTTTGTGTGGAAGGCAATTGCAAAACAAAAATAAAATGGAGACAAAATGAGATGGTAACATGATTGTGAAATTGTCAAGCATGACTCGAAACTAGTGCCGTAATCATTCGAGGGAGCTATGGTCGCACCCTAGAACCATGACCAGCTTGATGAGCACCCATTCCCTGCCAGACCTGGTCGCACCCTGAACCACGACCAGCTTGATGAGCACCCATTCCCTGCCAGACCTGGTCGCACCCTGAACCATGACCTGCTCGATGAGCAAAGGTACAGAATTGAATATAGGTCAAGAAGTACAGAAAACGACGTGTACCGAGAAAAACTGTATGTCATCAAGATTGATGTTTTTAGCCAATCCTCTGCTAGACGCTTGTGTTTTCCTATTGAGTGCAAAGTGAACTTTCACTTTCAAACTATAAAAATCCACAAGTTTCATAAGAACTCTTTCAAGCTTGTAACACGAGAGCCATTACCTTCAATTGTTTCCAAAGCTGCTCCACTGAAAATAATACTTTCAGACATAGGCCGACGTTTGAAACAGCACTTTCCAAAAATGTAAATAATTGCTGCTTGGCCAAGTGTCTTTGCAGTCCTTTTATTTAGACTTTCGCAAAGTTCTTTTCCAAGACGTCATTTCTTCAAAAACGTCATTAATAATTTCACCTTTACTCGCCCAATAAAGCTAGAGAAAAAATCTGAGGCAAACTTGCGACAAGTATATCTTTCAGTGTGCTTCAATAAGTGTGCTATGCTAATGTTTTGTATTTCGTTATTCTTTCAGAGAAGTCTGGCTGGAGTGTTGTTTGCATTCGCGCAGTTGAACTGTTCTGAAATAACTTTAAGACGGTTATGTCATAGAAGTGGTCTGATGGGGTTTGATCGAGTTCTTAGTTACGCTCTCAACGAGTGGGCGAATGATATCAAGAAAAGACAAATTCCTGGTAAATACAAATACCTGTAGTACGTAGCCTCCAATTTGGGAAAAGTGATGGTGCAGTATTTCGAAAAGCAAAATCCGTGCCATTTTCAAAGATTTTTCCAGTGCCGGGCCCTTGAATTTACTGAAAAAAGTCCTGGAAAAGTGCTTGCATTTTATCTTTACTAAAGGATGGAAACACTGCCAACCCAAGTTCTCTGCATCACTAAACTACTAAGAAATGTCATATCTATATCACTGAGAAATTTTATATGTACACTAAACACGAGATGTCTAATCCACATATATACAACAAGCGTAGGGCAATGATTGTCGGTGAATGCAAAAGGCAGAATGGCATGAGCAAATTTTGAGACTTTTTTTAACCATAACCCATCCCGCGCATGCCATTCCGCACATGCCATTCCGCACATGCCATTCCACCTTTTACATTCACGTCATGATTGTGCGATGTAGCGTGTGCCCGTCTTGAAACAGTATTGCTTGCTTCCCTCAACAGTGTAGGAATAATACCTGCGCTTGTGATTGCCCCCAAATGAAGCTGAATAATTTGCTAACTTACTATTTTTAATGCCCCAATCTATTACTATTTCCTAATGAACCCAATATACAGTATAATTTTTTACTGTATTGGTAATGCTCATAATCATATTTTGAATATCTTAGGAATTCTTGGAGGAGTTGGTCCGACATATTCATTCGTCCAGCTGGTTCAAGGAGTGAAAGACTTGTTTTGGTTACCTGTGGAACAGTATCGTCGTGATGGTCGAATCATGCGAGGATTGCAACGTGGTGCGAGTTCATTTACCACCTCGTCAGCGATGGCATTTATTGAACTTACCAATAAACTTGTGCAAGTCGTTCATGTAAGTTTTAATGAACACACGACCATAGAGATTATAGAAGAATAGAGCGGGGAAAATCAAGGGACAAATTGAAGCTTCCTTATGGGGGCAAATAACTCTCTCTGATTGACTAAGCCGCGATGTTAATATAGGAGGAGCGGGAATTTGCGAAAATAATACAACTGCGAAAATGAAACAATTTTTCAGTTTTAGCACCGTTGAAGCAAGTGGTAAAAGCTAAAAATCAACAAAAATACTTGGACTTTAAAATGGCAGGACTTAATTTGGGACTTTATTAGTCCTGTTGTCTGTGCCTTCAATTTCTTATTGTAAAACTAATAAAAAAAATAAATTAAAAAAAAAAAAAATAAAAAAAAAAATAAATAAATGTAAAACAAGTTTTGGAACGGTAGAAATGTTTTAAAGTGTTTTTTTCTCGATGTTGAAGAGCGGTGTTCTCTTCATGACTTCGGCACACCCACATCCATCGGTTTTACATCCGGATATAACTCAAATTTGCTCCCATTAGCAAACTTCAATTTGTCCCTTTCGTTTGCCTGAACTTTTCCTGCAATGCCCACTCTATTCTTAAATAATCTCTTTCCACACGATGTCAACCAATTTAAAAATTACCTATTCCCCATAAAAATTACGCTTGAAAGATGGCTCTTATTTTTGACTGATGGACTCACTCGTAGTTATTAGGCACTGTAGCGTCTTTTAGCCTTCTTTGCGCGTGAAATTTCATATATACGTGTTGATTGTGAAAGTTTAACTTCACTACAGTAACATTGACCAGGCTTACGTTTGTGTTAAGAGAGACCGTTACTCGTATCATCGGATCGATACATTAATTTAATTAATAATAACCCCCAGAGGTTGAAATGAGCAAGCGCCAGGTCGCCAACTCGGCAACCTAACTTGGTATTCGAATTGCCATTATTTTTTTAAATTTTACTCCCCCGTTGTACTCCCCTTTTGCTTCAGTCCTTATTTATTTCCTCCTACTTTTCTACAGGGAGCTGCCGAGGTGGCATATGACATAGTCAGCCCTACGGAAAATATTCCCCCCGGCTCACATGGTAAAATTGTCAAGCGTCGTCTTAATTCTGAGCCAGCGGATCTAAGACAAGGAATTGCAAATGCATACAATGTTGTCACGGAGGTGAGTCCTATTTCTTCTTCACACATTTTGAAACAGATCTTTTGTTCTCATAAATGTTGGCACAGATGCGCAAAAATGGATAACTGACTTCCTCCCCAAATCATACAATGTTGAGTCCAAATGACATGCTATATATTTTGAAACAACAACCTCCATTAAGGAATGGGCCAGTGGCCAGAGAGGAGGGACGGGGTGGGCTGGGGGCAGGGAGGTATAGCGAATGATGTACAAAATGATCAATGCGAAAAAACTAAGGCTGCAATATCCGTAGGTGTTTTAACTACTTTTGAAAGTGATGACAGAAATAACTTGTTCTTCGACGGTTTCCGTCCCTCTTAGAAACTGTCACCAAAACCACGGACCTTCCTTTCGCTCAAAAAGACATTCGGGAATACGACTACGTTCCTAACGTGAAATCGACATTTAGAGTGGCGATATTTGATTTGTCTGCGGGAAATTTTGCTGAAATAGGGGAAATTTTTCGGGCGAGAGGAAGCTTTCGCGCTTTTCGCAATAACCTTTAATCCTTGAAATTGATATTACTCTATTATGACTGTTCTACGTTGTGCCCAACTTGTTGAAGAAAAAAAACAAAGAAAGAATCTCGATTCAAAAATGTGATCTGGTATTATTGAGAGAAATGACGGAGGAATATCTCTTGCAGGGTTTTGGTAAGACGGCGTCAAACATCGTCCAAGTAGCGAAAGAAGAACATGAAAATAAAGGTATGACAGGCGCTGTGGGGGGCGTATTACGTCATATTCCTTCAGCTGTTGTTCAACCGATCATATTAGCGACTGAGGCGACGTCGAATGTACTGGGTGGAGTACGAAATCAGATCCTGCCTGATGCGAGGCGTGAAGCCGCTGAAAAATGGCGTGTGGATGAATAATAGTAGCCTACTGAATACTCTGTTTAAAACTCAACCGTCATGCACCTATAATCAACAAGTCTTCATTTGTTGCTTTTAAAACTCTCGACAGCAACAGCAATGTTTTCTGTTCGCTGTTTGCAGTTCGTATTTGAACGGCTATATATAGAGGCTGTCAAACGTGAACCCGGCAAACGTTGAACATCCAAAACTGACCCGAGTTTTCCCAAATTTCAGGCGAAAATGTTAGGCTGAACATATATATCACTTCATGACCTATATCTAGTAATTGGACATTTATGTACAAGTTTATTTAATACACGCTTCCGGAAAGTAAGTTATCTTGGCCAGAAAGCTGGAGTAATACGCGCAACAAAATTGCTGCAACTTGCAACAAAATCTTTTTTCAACGCATGTTAACTAGAAATGTTGACACATGTTGCCTCGTGATTTATAATGTATGTGTAAACATTTTCAATTAACATGCGTAGAAATCAGATTTTGTTGCAAGTTGCAGCAATTTTGTTGCTCCTATTACTCCACCTTAAGGCCTTGTTTTCGTGATTGATTCGTGATGCTTTAACTGATGTTGCGCATATGAAAACGAGGATTTATATTAAGTGACGCACTTTCCGGAAGTGTGTATATTGCATTTTCGACGAGTACAGTGTTGCAAACATAAAACTATGGTTATCGCGGTTTGTTGTCGTAGACGTCAAATGTTAAGATCTCTAATTACTGTGCACCGCGATAGTCCGCCGTATAGTATAGTAACCGCAGTAGAAAACGCCGACCGATGCATTTCGCCTGCCTGGCTGACTGAATTGTGACTATCTGGGAGACATGTTCAAATGCCGATTATCGTTGCGGCCAAGACGCTGTTAGCATGCGACCAACCTCCAGTCTCCGCGGCTTTCCGTTGGCATGCGTTGCATGGCAACGACGACGCGGCTTGCTCGACGACACCATGACTACGACATCAATGCAAATCAAACCACGGGAATTGAATTACTGCAATTGATGCATGTCTGAAGTTTGTTTTAGTAACATTACAAACGCTTGGCCGAAACGATGTGGTATATTTTTCTTACGGTTACAACGTTGAAGAATACATAGATTGGAAAATGCCTCAGATTGGAAAATGCCTCATTAGGGATGGAAAACTTTTGGGGAAACCCCTGGGTTCAGAAATCATTCATTCTCTTTGTATTGCATCATGAATTTCTTTGTTCTAAAGTCCGTTGCAGACGAGCTAGTTTTCTGTAACAAGTTTCATATGGCATATATTATTTGCTAACTGCGCCGTGTGCTACAACAAATTTTATATGGACAAGTTTTTGATTTTTTGGCTTTTCAGGCAACAATAGATCGCTGACCAATAGCATGCAAGTGCTCACATTACTTTGTCAAAGTTTGTATTTTGTACGAGCAAAATTTGTACTTTGCCAATTTTTCAGTCCATGGCAAGTGCACGTTTTCAATGGCTGGCATGCATGCGAGGTTTTGAATAAGTATATTATTTGTCATAAAAAACTTGGCATAATTGCTTATACAGATGACTATGCAATTGAAATTGAACTTGCCATATAAAAACTTGTCACAGAAAACGTATTCGTCTATAAATAGCGTAAAACGCGTCACTAAGCTGTTTCAAAATCCTAAACGAGGCTATATGGCGCCTAGTGGTCTCGATCTAGTCTCCAAGGACAATATATTGTCTTGACTGTGAACGTTTTCAAAACGAATCAATGACAACGTTTTTAAGACGCTGTTATATATAATAACATGAAGAGAATATAAACGAGGACAAATCAATGTATAGTTATAAATTGTGAATATATAAATATTGCTTTGACTGGGCTACATATACGGACGACCAATAATGTATGCGCGTCATGTAAATTAATATTTTTGTACGTTTTGTAAAAATTGTTGTGCACAAAAATATATAATTAGACTTTAGTTAATAGAATAAATTTATCATTTAATTATAATGGAGCGAAATCAATGCTGCTTGGGCCCTGTGGCTGTGCTTGTCACGATGACGATTTTCAAAATGATTACGCAACTGCATTGTAATCTTCAATGTTTTTCATAAATTATTTTGTTTTCTGACCGCAAACCTGTCGAGTCTTTTGCTTCGTCACGCGAAATTTTGTACGTTTTGGACGATCGCAAAAAGCAAAGACATCACGATCAGACACTAATTATATAGTTAAAAAAAAAAAAAAATAGAAAACTTGTTAATCAGTTTATCGTCCTTTGATCATTTCACTTGTATATGAAATTTCGAACATAAATTCAATTCAATATAATGCAATTCATTTGATCAATATAGTGCTATTGCTAACAGCATTACGAAGTTGAAAGGAATTTCAATTCACAAATCATAGTATATTCTAACTGAGTAATAACTTTGTTTGCATGTGTTAATTACAACAGATTAGTAAGAGCTATAAATGAGCTTTAGTTTTGCAAAAATGAGGGTGAAATGATTAAATATGACCATGCACATGGCAATCTGCAGTATAGACGGCCATATTGGCGTTTTGCTTGGAAAATGGCCGATCAATTTCCAGTATAAATTGAGTAATTCGTGTGAATCAAATGTACCCAACTAGCAAATTAGCATTGTCGGTTACACATATAAAAGACTATAAGGTAAAGACAAAAAGACCGCCGCGGTTGTTTTGCATAGCGCTTTGAAAGGGTTATGCGGTATGAGGCGTTATTGACTTCAAACTAAATTGTAGTCCGCATAGCGCTGTTCTAACCGTACAGATACCGCTGTTTTTAACTCTGAACTATAAAGCGGTAATTTAAAACGTTTTCTTAATTATTTGTCTTTAAAGCTCTATATGGGGCCAATCGACTACTTTAAAAGTTAAATTAATTAAACCTATAACCGCGAGAATATATTGAGAATTACAACAAAGAGAGACATTTATAGCTTTCGTGAGCTGTGGTCTGAATTGTTTTTCTGTCGAATTTTTAGACCACGCTATTTTTGTGCTATCTTCTGTTTATATTTTGCAATGTAACAGTTTTCACCGCAAAGTAAACGTCTTAGTAGGGACCGACAATATTAATTAAAAGTGTTCTAAAATTTAAGTTCCAAAGACATTTTTCGCATTAAAAATTTCGTATAATTAAGCCAAATTGTTTCTAATGTTTCAGAATCGATTTTAATAGATTATAATAATAATTGTAGGTTTTCGTGACATTTCGTGCCGATGAAATAAACTACGCGTGAATATTTAATTAACGGCATAATTACCTGACAAAGAGGATTCTAAACAAACATTTGTCGCAATTAACCTATTTTATAAACACATTGTGCAGTTCATTTTGTAAGAGACACCCAAGGAAGCCACTACGCATCTCAGGCGGGCAGATAAGAAGCAGAGTTTTACTGAAGCTTAGAAGAAAAAAAGATGACTGCATTTGATAATCAAGAAAATAAAACCACCTCAACTTTTACGGGACAAGTTGTTGGATTCGCACAGCCACGCGGAGAGCTTGTTAGTCCTACAATATCATGTACTCAGTTAAATGGTGAGTTTTGGCCTCATTCGTATGTATATTTCGTCTTATCTCTTAGATGCGATAGTATACTTTTACTCCGTCGTACCCTTGTTAAAATTGAGCACTCGTGCGTGTAATTAGACAATATCGTTTCTAGTTATAAAAATTTGAACTCTATTCTGTATTCAATATAGATTTTGCTTATCATTAAAAATATATGTGCAGGCGTTGCATTAGGTTATGCCGTTTGCCGAGTGTAATTTTCTTTGTAAAATTAATCAGTATAGGCGTGGGATAATTAAATAAAGTTCCTTCCTATTCATACCTTCATAACTTTGTTTTGTTAAGAAATCATTCAACCTACGCAATAAGCTTAATTAGAAAATTAGCTTTTTTCAATCTGCTTTATAATTCAATTTCTGCAAATAATATGCAATTATCGAATCGGTTATTCACTAATTTTTGTAATTGCAGTAATAGCGCGGAGTCATTCTCGCAATTTATCATTCATGCGAGTTGACTAAATTGGCGGGAACAGAAAATTTTGTCATCAACTTTTCTAAATCTATTGCAAAGTCAGTAAAACAAAGAAACTGTGCTAATGTTTTGAATTCGATACTTTTCGGCAACGCCAACGAGATGTCACATCAAACATTTTTCACTCGCTGCACGCTTTTGGTTTAAATTCGTTCGAGTCACGAACCGACACGTTTCGAATCACTATAGTCTCTTCCTCAAAGCGTGCTCGGTTTCAATTCGAATTCAATTCGTCTGGCCCCTTGCAGGCTTTGCGAGCATAGCCTTAGATTGAAAAGCAGTTTTCTTCTTTCGTTAAAAGATAGTCTTTTTTAATTCGTACAGTGTTGTGTAAAAGAAAGCGGGAGGGCGACGATGTTTACGAGAAAATTCAAAAGAAGAAGCGACGACATCGCACGGTATTTACTCGATATCAACTGGAACAGTTAGAGCTAGCCTACCGCGTCTCACAATATCCCGATGTCGAAACCAGAGACTCGCTGGCGAGGAAAGTTGATTTGGATGAAGGGAGAGTGCAGGTCAGTTTGCGTGAGAAATCTACATTGTTTTTGTTCCATGTTTACAAAACTTTCATGTAAAAGGCAATATGTTATATAAACGTGCGGTCGTAGACGACTAAACTAAAGGCTCCTTTGACACGGAATCTGCTGACTCGAAAACACGGTATTTCCATGCATTGATATCCGTTAAGTTAGGCTTAATCATAATAATGTGCAAGGCTTAATCAGTATAATGACTATTAAGGCTAATTTCCACTCAAGAAAATTATCCGTGGATTGGAACGGACAAGAAAATTTTTCTTTGTGTTAAAGTCATTAATTCCACCTAGAGCTCACAAGACAAAGAAAAATTTACTTGTCCGTTCCAATCCACGGATAATTTTCCTGAGTGGAAATTAGCCTTTGATGTGGTTGTGACAAGAATCATACTTAAATTTTACACTTTTAGATATAGTTTACGACAAAAACTATATGAACTACCGTTATTAGGGACCGGTCATTATTTATGGTGGGGGGTGGCACCGAAGAGAAAAGGGTTGGGTAAACTAAATTTTGAGTAACTAAAAGGTTGGGTAAATGAAAAACAAAACAACTCAAGGGTTGGGTAATAAAAAGTTATTGTCATTTCCAAAGCACGACTCACTTAAATATTGGAGACTGAAAAGCAATGTCAACAGTCATCACGGTCAATACAATATGTGAATCAATCAGAGTCACTATCTTGATCATTTTCCGATTTGTTGGGAGACAAATGGTGTCTCCAAAGAAAGTACATGTACATACAACCGGAAAGTTTAGTTATGAAACTTGTGTCACAGAAGTGGTAAAGGACATG
>CACRXK020005285.1:0-28594 GCA_902702795.2 Paramuricea clavata
ATATTAATTCCACCAAGTGAAGTGCAAGAATCAAAATCATTGAAGTCCACCTTTAATATATCACAACCCGCACACCCGATTACCTATATATACATGAACTTATGGTTACAGCTCAACAGCTGGCCTCTGTAGCTCAGTTGGTTAGAGCGCTGCACTGGAATCGCAGGGCCGTAGGTTCAATTCCTACCAGAGGACCTTGTGCTGCATTTTTCGCAGTCGTTCCTGGTTAGGTCTAAAATGTATATATTCTCACTTGGATTACAAACCCTAACATTCTAATATTAATTCCACCAAGTGAAGTGCAAGAATCCAAATTATTGAAGTCCACCTTATCACAACCCGCACACCTGATTACCTAAATATACATGAACTTACGGTTAAAGCTCAACAGCTGGACTCTGTAGCTCAGTTGGTTAGAGCGCTGCACCGGAATCGCAGGGCCGTAGGTTCAATTCCTACCAGAGGACCTTGTGCTGCATTTTTCGCAGTCGTTCCTGGTTAGGTCTTAAAATGTATATAATTCTCACTTGGATTACAAACCCTAACATTCTAACATTTGAAATTAAGGATTTGGAGGTTTTGCGATCACTGATAACTTGATAATAATATAAAACAAAACACTTCTATCTGCAACTTTTACTATCACTGATAACTTGATAATAATTTAAACCAGTCAAGTTGTAGTTTAAATAGAGAATAATACATGGGTGCACGAAATACCAGATTTATTTCGAGTGTTGAACATGAGTGCGGAGCGAACAAGTGAGCGCATCGAACGAGTGAGATGTCATGTTCAACACGAAAAATAAATCTGGTATTTCCAACCACCCATGTATTTTTCTGTTTATTATATAAAGGACAGTCTTTGAAAAGCGATAATTTTTACAGAAAAGCGATAATTGAAAAGGCGATAATTTTCACATGTGAGATTATCATGAATAATTTCACATGTGAGATTATCATTTTTATCAGTGCTCGAAATCTCTTTAAAATACTTATTAATAATTCATAAACCTTGTGGCAAACATGTCAGCCATAATATGTCACGTGGAGTGACTTTATATCTGATAAAACACATGTGGCATTATATAATTGTTCATCTTAATTAGCATGATTATACTATGGTTCATCCTAATTAGTATTCTTTTGTAGTCGTATTTTAAGCTATTCAAAACACTCGTTGTCGTGTTTTATCAGATATATAACGCTCGGCTGCGCACTGTCACTCCTACTCGTGTTTTAAATAGTACATAAAACACTATACTTTATATGATAAAAATTCATAAATTTGAACCACGCTAGACCATGACAACAGCAAAATGCTCTATAGTATGATGCACAAAATTTTGGGAGATGAAATACACGAACAATAAATCAGAGAGTGTTTGCGTGAATGCGTGAAACTCACTGGTGGGGGGGGGTGCAACACCCCTGATAATTGCTCATGAGGAATTTCAGGTAGATTTCCAGTGCACTTTTAGGTAAATTTAAGTAGATTTGCAGAAGATTTTCAGGGGAATTCAGGTAATTCTCAGGACATGAGAAAGTGAATTTGGAAAACAACTGTATTTTCGGAAAAATTATTATATGTCCTGAAAATTTTTTGTACATCTGGAAACATTTTGGTAACCCCCCCCCCCCCCTCTATCTAACCTCACACACCCCCTGAGACGAAGTGCTAGCAACGGCACTGAGTATACATCTTTTGAAAACAGGCGAGGGGTTATTGCATGCATGTATTTCTAGTTATTTCAATATTTTATAGCAAGTGTTTCAAAAATGGCTTTCTGTTGAAATTTTTGGCCAATACTAACATTGTTTATACAGTTAGCGAAGCACTGTGAAAAAAAGAAGCACTGTGAAGCGAAACGGAGTCAAAGACGTACGTAGCTGATAGCTCGGAAGCTAGCGAAAAGCTCAAGAATCGTCAAAATTTTCTTGGACTTTTTCGGTCGATATTCGAATTTTTAGCTCAACATTTGACAAATTCAAATTGTAAAAAGTAATGGATAATGAATAATGAAAAAAATGCGCATCAACTTATGAAATTTTAGGTGAATTCATTAATTCCATCAGCCTAACAGGACAAGTCGAATGGCCTTCGCTCGAAACGTCGAAGTTCTCCTTGTATTTTTCAGGTAGTTGTATCCCTATCAATCCGAAACTTTCGTACATATTTTCCCCAGAATTTTTAGTTGTTTTCAATTTATTTCAGTGTAAAAAGTATCAAATTTTCGATTGAAGAGAAATTCTAAATACTTTGTTTATATTTTGTGTATAACTCACGTCGCAAATGCAGCGTGAATCAATTAGATTTCTCCAGAGCCCTGTGCTCAACCCTAACCTGCAAACGGGCCAACATGAGCTCCACCTTTGAATTTACTATATGAGTAAATTCTTAAACACGTCCGAATTTATCATTATGATAAATTCGCGGCAAATTTTGAATTTATCATAATAAATTCGCGGCACCTAACACTAACCCTAACCCCAACCCCAACCCTAACCACTAACCCCTAACCCTAACCACTAATCCTCATTTTTTAAAGTTTTTAAATTTTTTTAACTTTTTTAAAAATCTAACTTTTTAAACTTTTCTTGCTTTTCAAAACTCTTTTAAAACTTTTTAAAACTTTCTTAAAAACTATTTTTTTAAAAAACATGAAAAAGTCCCCACCCCTGCGCGATAACAAGAAACCTTGTGCAATGATTGTGGTTTTATGATTAACTCTATTGATAAATTCAAAATGTGCCGCGAATTTATCATAATAATAAATTCGGACGTGTTTAAGAATTTACTCATATAGTAAATTCAAAGGTGGAGCTCATGTTGAAACGGGCATGCTCTGGGAACGAAATTGTCATTGTCTTGGCTATGTTTGGTTAAGTGTTACTGATATAAACATTTAAAACAGTGCTAAAATTCCATACGGTACTTGTGTTTTCGATTTCATTCATATCTGCGAAATGTTTAGGGTATTCTTAACTCAATAAATAACATGTTTTTATGCAAGCTGGTATTCACATGAAATTGTGGTGATTATTATTGTTTATTTGGGACAATTCGGTGTATTTATATTATGAATTGTCTTTTACCTACATGCAGTATAAAATGCGGCTTGACCAAAATATAACTCAAAAAATAGCTTTTACCTATGAAACAAATATATTTTACCTTATTTTCGAGCAAACCACTGTTGGCAAACGAAGGTTTTCAATTTCGAAACATTTTATCGTTTTATTTTACATTAAATTTTAGGCAATTGAATTTTAGGCTATAGGGAGGGATAAATTAAAATGTTCTCTCCCGGAAAATTTTTTTCAACTGATTTTGTCGGAAAAATACTGCCCTTGGCCCCCTCAAAAACATGGAACCCACGGCGCCACTCATGGATTGCTGCATGCATGTACTATTTTCTCAGTAGATTTTTCAATTTGTTTCTGATAAGGATTAAGGGTGGTCAAAAATCTCACACTTCCATAATTTTAGGAAATACTCTTAAAGTCATTCAAATTCCTTCAAAACTGTTTTAAACATTTTGATGCCCTTTTGTGAAAAGCGCGAGTTCAGCCTCTGGTAGAAAAAATGTGAAAGATTTTGCGGAGCATTTTCTATCTTAACTCAACAATCGTATGTGAGCGATTGTTTATCACTTATTAGTATAAACCTACTAGTAGGCTATCATATATCGTGCCTTCTGATTGGCTACGCTACTAGTAGGCTATTAGTGATAGCCTACTAATAGAAAATTCAAAATGGCGGAAAATTCGCATTTTGCACTTTTGCTGAAGTGTCTGATGATTTTTTGGACGACTTGTTAAACAATTCTGTACTAAAACCCCCGAAAAAAAACACAAAAATATGGAATGGCAATTTTTAAGGGTAAGAAAATAGACAAAATAACATACACTCAATGAAATTTTAAAATTAAAACTGAATTTTGTAAAACATTTTGAAAAACATGAATTTTGTAAAACATTTACCTTTAATGGTTTTATAATTTTTTCGTGTATTTTGTATTGTGTTTGCAGCCTAGTTGTAAATTAATGTTAAAGTTTACACTAAAACAACTCGGCCTCGTTGTCTATGAGCGAATAGTGAACTCGGCTTCGCCTCGTTGACTATTCGCTCATAGACAACTCGGCCTCGTTGTCTAATTGTTAATTAGTCGGTGATATGTACTATTTAAAGCACGCGTAGGAGTGTTTTATCACATATAAAACACGACGCGTAGCGGAGTGTTTTATATGTGATAAAACACGTCTACAAGTGCTTTGAATGGCTTAAAAAGCGACTCATCTTATACGAGTTCATTGGCGAAGTAATTTTTAAAATAAACTTTGTCTAAACCGAGAAAATCAAAGCTAAAGTTTATGTAAATTAACATGATTTTTTATCACATTATTATAAAACCACGACACGCTTATGATTTTTCTTTGTGTTTTCCTCCTGAATTATTAATGACTGAGTTTTTTAAGTACTGTTTAATAAACGAGCAGGAGTGTTTTATTACCTCGGGTCAGTACGACACCGAGGTCATAAATTCGGCTCCTATTTTTTTTTTTCCATTTGTGTCGAGCCGCGCGCGTAGTCGAAGAGCCTGCGGAGGAGACGACAACTTCCGGTAAATAAGTGTTCTTCCGGAAAATTTCAAGCATCGGCCAAAGCGAAACGCAACCCGAAGCTGTCCTTGCACAAAATCCGAAGATGTGATAATTTGATAAACCAGAAGATGTGATAATTTTGACATACATGTTTAGCTGGATAACTATTCTCGAGTATATGTTGATATAATGCACAATACTTCGTATGCATACTGCATAGCACGGGAATACCGCGGCCAACTTTCACTTGTTATCTATTATAATTACTCACCCGAATCAAAAGTAATTATTTTCGGCTGGAAGACTACTGTACGTTGCTGCTTGTCGGGACCGTATGACAATGAACCTATCCAACGTTACACTAGACATTTCTGAGGACATGCATATAGACATAACCATAGGCACTGTAGTGCATTGTGATAGAACAGATTTCAGTTTAATTAATCGCCCTAAATTAAAATCTCCACAAGCGGAGGTCAATTATAGTGTTCTAGTTTACATATTATCATTAATGATAAGGTTTACTCAAATAGCGTATTGGATAAACACGGGAATAGAACTTATGGTGTATTCTGCACATGCGTATATCTAGGATAAAATCCACAAGCGCAAACGAAACTATTTCTCTATAAAATTGAACTGAAAAGACTCACAGCGACCGTTTCCAACAGTGCTTCAGGCACCCGACGACACCGTATGGGGGGCCTTTAGCACTGTCACCTTCTCATCTTGGGATATTCACGTTATCGCGTGTACATGTCAGGGTGACGAAGATGCATTATTGCTAATAATGTCTGTGTGCACTGATGCACCCTGCATTATTTTTAATAATGCTGTGTGCTATTTTAACGCGTACATAGAATATTACGCGTATAAACATTTACCCCTGAGCCGGAATTTCCCTATACAACCAAAGAGGCCGCTCCCGTTTTTCAGTAGAACGTTAAATGAAAACTTCTCGACATTCGCTGATATAATGCAACCTCGTTCCCAGGCTCTTTGCTCTTGGGAAGCAAAGACCCTGGTCGGGGCTGATGACGTCACACATAGAAAATTGATAGCCGAAGGGGGGTAGGGATGGAAAAGTCTGATATTACATGTTTCCACTTCCGCACTTCGCACTTCGATTGCAAGGAGTGGCCGTTCTGTATAATCATCTAATTCATCTTCGAGAATCATATATACCTCAAACTACTTGCTAAATTGGTTTCTGTTTGCTTTTAAATTATACAAACATGCTAAAATGCAGATTCTTATAGCAACAGAAAATTCAGGAAATCAAGCAACGAGAACGTATGACTGTGCGCTTTGAAATATTTTTATTTTCTCGGAGTTCGCCGGTTCGGGCGTCAGTTTCATTTCACGCGTACGTTTCTGTTCTGATATTTATAATATGCTTATAATATGCCAATGAATTGTTCTGATATGGACACGGTATAATTTTTTTTAAACAGATGTCTCAAAAGCGACTGTTTATAGGTCGTAGGATTAGCGCCTTGCTGGTCTTAAACGTGACACATTTGGACACAAGCCAAATACACATTGAATGTCCATTTTATTGATTCTAAAACTGTTTATATATATTGCTCTAGATTTTTTTAAAAGGTTATCATCGTTTATGTTAAACACCAGGAAGACTAAATATAACGTACAAAATTGTTTGAAATCGACAGTGCACAGCTGACATACGACAATTCACAACTACATGAATTTCCTTTTTTGTCGATCTGCACGAGTACCTGTTTGTTGAAGCCAAAATATTGCACAGCATCTCCTATAAATTCTATCGCCATTTACCCTCTCCCCTTAAATGCAAAGGAATGACAGCAGAAAAGGTTTAGCAAAGTATTTTTTATTACATCTGATATAAGGTGTCCTACGTTTTATCAGGATATACATAATTCATAAACTGTATATGCACACGAAGTCTCGCTTATATTAATGAGTTTTACTGTAACAAACCTTTTAAAGTTTCCATTGATAGATAGGTTGTTTGCCTCCAGTATTGTTTGGTAAAACAGACTAAACTTCTAAAATGTTGGTTACGGAATACGATAAATATTAAAGTTGATTTAAATATTGATAACTCACAGCGGCATTAATCCATTATACAAGTCTAAAGAAGCTGGATTATTCTTCAATAAAGCCCTCAATGGACAATGCCAATGTCAATGAAAGGTCTAATATTATACATGTTTGAAATTACTGTATACACAAAATATGAAATAATTTATATAAAGTACAATGCCAGTGTCTGGTGCATATATCGTCGTAGATATTCAAGTTGTACCACACGCACGGAAACGCACGGAGGAGTCTTTGCGTTTGTGTGATAACAGATAGCTAGCTACACTTTGACATTATCTTTCTTGATCGTTGAGTTTCAGCAATGTAAATGAAATGAATTTTATAGCCAGTCCATAACGGGTTTTAATCCTGTGCTTTTACAGTCAAAATAGCACTATTGTTTACACATGTTGGCGATGTTTGGGAAATCAGAGGATCCCGTTATAAAATAAATTTTTTGTTTCGAATATCGGACAGGATACACTTCAACTATAAAGAACCATATCGTTTGTTTAATACCGTTTGATCGATCAGTCTGTGTAGAAGATATGTATGTTTCTACGGCGATACGTGCTAAACTTCGCAAGCCAGGCGCGTGTGGAGTGTTTTCCTTCCAAGTGAAATATGATCCAGCTTCTCGCTTGAAATGTAACGCAACACTTATTGTTGATGACATTCAGTACAGCAGGAAGTCTTTGTCATGATCGGTACGAATCTAGAACGTTCCTTTCACAATCTCTTGTTGCAAATTACATTTTTATCACCCGAAATTATAACACACAAAGTTGCAATTTTCCAAACGCAACAAACACGCTCCTCTACCTCCCGACCCATAGTCAAATTGTACGTTTACCCCCAGATTCTGGGTGTGACGTCATCAGCCCCGACCAGGGTCTTTGCTTCCCAAGAGCAAAGAGCCTGGAACGAGGTTGGATATAATGCAGAGAGAAAACAATAGGTTTGATGAGGGCCAGTAATTATTATCAATAAAATATTAAAACGGAGTTTTGATTAACTGATTCACCATTTATACTAGTGAACTATTAAACTATCGTGATTTACACAATTTTTGGATATTTACCAGACGATCCCCTATCCACCGACCCGAGGTTAACGCCGAGTCGGCGTCTTGTTAGGATTAAAGACACGAGCGCGCAGCACGAGTGGCTTTAGACCTAATAAAACACGACCTGCGAGTTTATTAAACGGCTTCAAACACGACTACAAATTCAATAGATAAAGCGCCTTATTAATATTCTTTATATAAAAAATACTAATAAGGACACAACAACAATAGATACTGCCTTATTAGTATTCTTTATATATATATATATATATATATATGTATATATATATGTATAAAGAATACTAATTGGGAGTGTTTTATCAGGTTTAAAGCCACTGCACGTGACATATTATGGTTGACATGATTTGCCAATAAGCTTATGAATTATTAATGAGTGTTTGAAGCGTGTTTAATCTGTAGTATCGTTTCTATATATGGTTCGGTGCCACAGTAAGGAACATCATCGGCAACGTATACATGCGTTTTTCATTTGCCATTGCATGGGTTATATAGTAAGTTTAGGCAGCAAAGTTTTTTCCACTATTTTGGAAAATGCATCATCAAAATAGATAAGTTGAGACGATTGTTAGTAAATGCATATTATTATTATAACGGTGCCCAAACAAAGTTAGGCATCGCTTTATATTCGCTGCGTGAGTTTGTCAGTTTGTTTGCGATCATATAAGCCTTCATTGGTATTCATTCGAAACCAGTATGTCATCGCGCTTGTGGTGTACTTGTCTTGTACTTGGTTTGTGCCCTAGCTAGGGCACTGCTCTGTAGTAGCCTACTTGTTTGGTTTCCTAAGATCTTCCTGTTACACCAGTCTCATGCAAGCCTTAGTTTTTTTCTATTATCTCAGTACTGCAGTATAAACTACCGTCAGTGCCGCACAGCTCGAGGGTTGCATTTAATTTGAATGAGTCACAGACAATTTTTACAACTCGGATGTTCGAACGACTGCAAATTTTATAGCTTTTCGAAATTTTATCTCGGTTGCTGTCCTACTTGTTAAAGGTCGCTATTGTTTATAATCTACTCCCCCGTGTAATGTTCTAGGCTGTCCTCCGCATCCCGATATTGTTCACTTTCATTTTAGCATGTCTTGCATGGATCTGAAGTATTCAGTTAACGCTGGGAACTATACTTTCAAGTAAGCTGAGTTCAAATCCGAAACGTTCCCGCACTGACGACGCACGATTATGTCACTCAAAAGGACCAATTTCTATTAAGCAGTCTTCCTTTTAACAACAAACCGTTTTGCTCGAATCATTTTGAGTTATGTAATCTTATGTAACCATAGTTGCTGCTCAGACTGCTCTGACCAGTATATAGTAACAATTGCTTTTCCCCCAAAATGGCTGAAAATCAGACGGACGTAAATTACTTATGCAAATTATATTCATAAAATAAACACGTGCATTAATAGTATTTATAAATAAAACTTTTTCAATACTGAAATTATACTAAAACAACTAATCGCCTCAGGTTCGCGGTATTAGAAGCCTGTATTCAATTCGCCCTCGGCTCAGTGAATTAATGTAGAATCTAGGCTTAATTAATTGTATAATCACGTGCTTCGGCTACTATTAAATTGTTAAATAATATTTTGTAAGTCCTGTAGGACCGTGACTTTTCGATATAAGGTTGGCCGGAATGCGATGGGGATAGCCAATCGAGTCAGTCGAGGTGACACTGCACGACGACACTGACGTCTGCTAACACTGCACGAACATGTCAACTATTGTATAACTTTGTATCCATATTGGTAGATTTGTAAACATTTAAAATACCTTACCATTTTTCATAACATATTTTATTGTCTTGAATTGAGTATTATGCATTTTTAAATTATTTTAAACTTTTTTACTGTTGTATATACAGTGCATGTACGAAATTGGCGGTCAAATCGTCACTATAAACAAAATTATTTTTCTCGTTACCTGCAGGCTATCAGGATAACAACATTTGTGTTTTATAAAGGATTCAGTCTGGTTTGAGGGGTGCAACGAAACTTGTTTTCTAGCCGATTCTGGACGAGTGACGGATGGCCTCTTCACTATTGTGTTTGGCTAGCGCGTTTGCTGCATCAGAATTGGACTAAAAATTGTCAACTTACACTTTACGCTCAATCATTACCTTTAAACTAAAAACCAACAGGTCTCATGCTCTGCGCAACCATCAACTACTCTTAAGGCTTTTAAGAGACAATAGTCCACATTTCAGACTGGCATCCCGCATCCTTCCTGAAATCGACGTTATTGACTCATATATATATAGCGACAAAAAGTTAATCGACCGTATTTGCAAAAGCAGTAAACGACAGTACTGCGCTTTTGCAACCTGAAAATCACAGGATCCAATCGCTCTTTAATAATAAGAGGTTAGTCCCATGTTTTTGTTCCAAATACAATTTAATTTTCAAAAGAGTTTTTCATATGTAAAGAACATATAAAGTACATTTTATCAACTACAAAATTACGGACTACAAATTAAGCTATGACGACCACAACTGGTTATAAAAACAATCCATCCAACATCAGCTGACATCTTAACTGTATAAGGCTGCTTCGCAGTTATGCGCTTGATATATATATGCTTAATTAATTTGCAGTTATGCATTATATATATATATATATATATATATATATATATATATATATATATATATATATATATATATATATATATATATATATATATATAATACACTGGAAAAAAATGTGAAATCCATACTATGAAATTTGCAATTGCACCACTAAATCCATAGTATATCCATACTATTTCGATGCTATGTCCATGGTGTGGAAGTACACAATTATTATGGATTCTCAAAATCCACTTTATTTCCAATAAAGGTCCCGCAGACACCTCTATATTCTTCACAAAACACTTACGTGTTGGGGTGGTAGAACAGGGATAAAGGTGGGGCGAACAAAGTCCTCCAAAACAATAATTAGTGTCGGAGAATTTGATATTCTTCGCTGCATATTCATCCAATGCAAGAAATACAATGCAGGAAATGTCGTTTTAGAGACCCATGCAAAATTCTACCACCCCCGGCTGGGATCATGAATGCACCCAGACGCCCAAAATGTTTGACTTAGAGATTGGCAGGTTGTCCTCCCCCACCCCCAGCTCCCCCAAAAAAATCCTGACGGCGCCATTGGCAGGTGCACTGGGAAAAAATGTGAAATCCAAACTATGAGATTTGCAATTGAACCACAAAATCCATAGTATATCCATACTATTTCGATACTATATCCATAGTATGGATAATCAAAAATCCATTATATTGCCAATAAGGATCCATACAATTTCCATTCTATGGATTTTCAAAATTTTTTCCAGTGTTGTTTTGTTGATGTTTCTGTGCCGACGATAAAAAAATGGGAAGCGTTGTTTCAGAAGCGTAAACTACAGTACGTGAGAATTAACATCTCTGTCTCTCTAATTCGCGGTCAAGACGTGTATTAGATAATACACTAGTACTCAAGCTTTATTATACGTTCGAACGCACGGCAGCAAGGCAGCGCCTATATAGGTCATTGCGCGTGCGCATAGGCATAAGCCAAAAGCTTTCAATATATTCATTCTATATCTAGTTACATTATCAGTAAAGAGCAAAATTTTACAAAGTTTTCAAAATGTTTATAATAAAACGAGCGTTTTAAATTTTATCAGGTCCTGCTTTCATTTCACTGCCCTTTAAAGAGTAATACAATCCTTTAAAGCTCATCCATAAAACACCTGCCTTTTTTCCTCCGTGGTGTCTACCTCCTAGATATTCGCCATTCAAGTGTGCATCCATACAGTTCCCAAACCACCATGCGCCGTGCCAGCGCTGAGCACAAGGTGTACCAGGCGAGATATCATTTTCGACGTCTTTAGTGCTGAATTTCATCACGTTGGTAGAAGTTAAAGAGTCTCCTGCTGTCCCTGTGAAGTAAATATTCAACAAAATTAAAAATCTATAAATATTTTAGCCAATGTAGGAAGGCCCGGATGGGTTTTAAATTTTCCTTCTATTTCGTTTAACTATAAACATTTTAATAAAAAGAATAAAATTTTACTATATCTGATGTTACAAAAACATGCGATTTACTTAAAATATCCGCAATGAATTTTTACTGTTGGGCTGTAAAACTTAAGTTGTGCTTTATAGTTATAATCAGATCGAGTAGTTAGTAATTTTGGTGTGTTTTGTAAGCAATATAACATGCATAGTTAATAGAATAGATGGTTTCGAAACTCATTAGAATAACAATATAACTCATTATCTATATTAGTCAAAGTTTATTCGTAAATCTGGTCGTTCACCGTCACGTGTGTATTGTATTTTTGCCCAACTAACAATAGCAATGTTTTAGGAAAGTTACCTATCCGTGACTCGAACAATGGGGCAAATTGCAAATTGCTATTGGTGGATTTGGCAAAAATACAATATACACGTGACGGTGAAGGACCATATTTATGAATAAACGTTGACTAACATAGATAATGAGTTATATTGTCATTCTAATGAGTTTCCAAACCATCTATTCTGTTAACTATGAATATACTAACGACCCAGTAATATACCCGATCGGATATTAATGTTACTTCTCAAACCGGGACTTGTATTAAAAAATAAATTCAAAGGTTATATCTGAATACATTTGAGCGTTTATTAGCGTTATATAAGTAGGGTCTTTCTATATTATGAGTTCGAGTTGGTGATTGTTTTCGCATTTTGTCTTAGCGGTTCCTTTCTATTTGTTGATGCATTAATGTTTAGTGATTTTGAGACTACGTTTCATAATGCAAGCACGCAAGGAATTTATAACTATACAGGGTGTATAAAAAAAAAGGAGATCTTTAGAAATCAAACATATTGTTAAAATTTGAATGCCTTTTAAATTACACATATGCTGAACCGTGGTGCGTGCAATATTGATGCAGTGCATATATTAGAAAAAGGAGACCTTTAGAAATCAACCATTGTTATAATTTGAATCCTGTAGCACTTTGCTAAGCCCACGAGTGCGTAACATGTGATCTACGTACAGTATGCATGGTAGATTGTTCCCAGGAGCAGACAATTTTTTGTTTAAACGTTATTTCAATTTCTAAAGGTCTCCTTTTTCTAATATATGCACAGCGAAAAGCCATGCAAAAGGCCTACTCTACTCGCCCTAACTCGCCTTATCTCGCCCTATCTCGCAATAGAAATTGATCGAATTTTGCTTAACTCGCCCAATCTCGCCTTATCTCGCAATGAGAAGTTGACAGAATTTTGCTTAACTCGCCTAAACTCGACCTATTTTGCAAATAAAAACCGGCACAGTTTCACGTCAGTAAAACACAAATACTGTCAATCAAAATTCTTTAGACTCACAATACTCACTTATATATTCTATGAGTTTGGCATTGCAACTGACATCAACATACAAGTATGTAAGCCTGATTATCTGAAATGTTATCATATTTTTAATTTACTACATTTTCTGTAATGCCATAAAGCTGTATTGATCAAATAATTCCACCAACTACTCTACTTTAATACAGTAAGCAGGCCTTAGCAGGCATACTGTATACAGTAATACCCAGTATTTAATAAATTACAGTGAAAATAATTAAACATAATAACAGAACCCAAACTGCCAAGTATGGTTGAAAATTAATATTCCCAGATCACTTATCTATTCTATTTCAACTATACAATGATATCAAAACATCAAAAGTACTTGCTTAGCTTTTATGCAGCTATCACATGACTATCAAATTTTACTAAAATACTGTTATACTTATAGTATAAAGGTCTCTGTGATATCAACAGCTCAAACTGCAAAGTTATTCGTTGAACTGTTTTTATATACAACCGGCAACAGAGCTACTGAGCCAACGATATACGCGCAGAATTTTAGGAGAAATATTTTAATACACAATCACATTCACAAAATTCGTGAAAATATAGATTTATAGTAAAAGCAAAGTTAAAGGTGAATATTGTAGTAAACATACCGTGCTTGCCTGTCTGTGACCAACATTAAATTTAGTAGAAACAATCTGTAGTGATAGGCTTTTGGAATCTCATTTTAATATCATAATACATGAATAACATGATAAAAAACTTTAAAATGTTGATGCATATCCCGCCATATTGCGTTTGCGGAATCGAATGATTCTGACTTATAGACTGCGTAGACTCCCCCCCCCCCCGACCACAGAGGAATTACCGAGATGATGGGAAGGAAGATTCCGTTTACCAGGGGGGAGGGATGCTGTCTGGGAACAGATATTGAAAATACTGCTCCCTTCAGCGGAAAAATTACAATCTGCTTGCAATACTTAGTGTTAGTGTTAATGAGAGGCAGTGAATTCTGAATTTAAGAGCCTGATAGGAAATAGGAATATATTAAACAATAATACAGTTTTATACAGAGGAATCATTGTCATTTACATTCATTTACGTTTCCAAAGCAAGTAAGTTGGGCATTAATTTTAGTATTATGACCGTTGGTTATCATTTAATATGCCATTGTGGTTCGAAATTTCGTTAATTAAAATAGTTATTAAAGTGCTAAATCTAATAGTAAATAATCTATAATTTCCTAGCAAGCTTTTTAATTTCTCTTTGTTTCATATGAATGTTTATATTAAATTAAATTAAAAATTGAATACAAGGACTGCTGCTTGCAAACAAATTCGAACCTAATTGATAATGTCATGATTCATGAAAAAAGCTAAAAATTACAAAATCTGTGGTGAAGCTGGTCATAGCAAGTTAGCAACTGATACTGTGAAGATTTAGGAAACAATGCAGTTCTATAACACACTATGCATAATGCCTCAAATGATACAATTTGGCATCTGGCTACCAGCCTCGTTTTGATGCAACTTGTCTCCAGGTCCCGAGTTATTGTGCATATCATGTATGTATTGTAGAATATAGAATAAAACACTTTTCTAGGCCTGCTACTTCAAGTACTGCATACTCAAATTTTAACAATATGGTTGATTTCTAAAGGTCTCCACAATTATACGATGAGCTTTAGTCGTATATGACCTGACACATGTCAGCCATATACGACGAGAGCGAATGGTGCAATGTTATACAATTACTTTATGGTTTCCGTGTTTGGATGGCCTGATCCAAACACGCGGGAATGTTGCGAGAGTTAAGAAAAGCACGCGAAACACGAGCCGAAGGCGAGTGATTTTGCGCGCTTTTCTTAACTCGAGCAACATTCCCAAGTGTTTGGATCAGGCCATCCTAACAGGGAAACCATAAAGTAATTGTTTTATAAAATAATAACAACACGATAGTCTTCCGTGTTTGGATGGCCTGATCCAAACACGGGTTTCGACCAATCAGAGCACGCGTTATATACATGTTATTTTATAAAAAAATATACTAGCTTTTTGAAATCAAGCTCAGGTTAGAATTTGAAAGCCAATATTACTATGATGAACCCACGGGTGCATAAAAGAGAATAGAAATGAATTTTATGCATGACGAAGTTATTTAAAACTTTAATTTCGTTTGACAAGAAGCTTTTTAGAAGCTTTTTTAACTTCCCAGGAGTAGAAAATCTTGTGCTTAACAAGAATACAGTAATTTATTAAGGTCTCGTTTTTCAATACACTCTATATTTAACGCTTCCGTGAGTTTAGCGTAAAGCCTGTTTTCCACTTCAACCGTATCGTAGCGAAGCGTAGCGTATTTGTTTGTTTCCTGAGCGGTAGTGTGGAACGAATGACTTCGACACAAAAGAAAATGCTACAGTACGTTAAAAAGCTTTACTACGAAAACAAGATTAATGCTCAGGTATTTAAACAATTAGAATGGGAAAATTTATAAAGGTGTGCTTTTTTTCGGGATACCTGGTATGTCTAATAGTCATTAACTGAAGAAGTAATTAATTATTAATTCTCTGTTACAATTTTTCATTGTAAAATTAAACAATAAAAGAGTAATTACGCTTACACTGTTCCTATTTGTTTGTATATCGACAGCTGCAATACGCATAGTCCCGAATCGTAGCGTATTTTTTGTTTCCTGAGCGGTAGTGTGGAACTGATGACTGCGACACAAAAGAAAATGGTACGGTACGTTACGATACCGTTGAAGTGGAAAACAGGCTGAAGTGTATTCAATTTAAATTTGGTTAATTTAAAAAGCGAAGGCTAGAAAACTGTATGGAGCCACCTTGAGCAAATTCGCCACCGATGTGTGTTAATGTTAGCGCAGTATTATTCTCGGTGTATTATTATCGCTTGAAAAGACGCTTTCAGTTTTTGCTATAGAATCGGTTTTTTCGATGTAATAAAACACCTATTGGATTCATCTTCGACCAATATGGCAAAATAATTATTATAAATTGAAGTCTCGACTTCAATATTAGGCTTGACCTTTGGTCTCGCCCAATATTGCAGTCTCGACTTAATATTTTGCCATATTGGGCTCAGAAGAATCTAATAAGATATGATATACGGCGAGTAGCTCAACAACTAAGATTGCAGAATAACTCATGTGCGGTGGATAATAACAGGTGAATATAACAAATCCTACAAGTTGATTGGTCAAACTTGACGTATGAAGCTGTTATATTCACCTACAGGTGAAGAAAACAAAACCGAAATTTTCAAACTGGCGGCTAGCCGTTCTGTGGAAGTTATTGATAAAGAAATATTAAGTGAAATTAAAATAAATTCAGTCGGAAAGAAAAACACAAAGACTTGTGAAAAAATACTAAAACAATTATTCGCCTCAGGCTCGGTGATTATTGGGGAATATTCACCTCGACTTCGTCTCGGCGAATATTTCCCGATAATCACCTCGCCTTCTGCGAATAATTGTTAAATATTTATATTGCGCAAATTGACATGTTATAGTATATGATCAAGTGCGCATCACAATACATAATTACACTAAAACTATTCTATGCTGAATGGTTACCAACTAAAAGTATAAACAAGATTATATAGATTATATATGTTACATGCATGAACTATATTTACATTAAAGGCTTCTTCAAAATAATAAGTCTAAACTAATTTCTTAAAAATACTGAAGTTATGCAGATTTCTTATATACATTGGTAATTCATTCCAGATTTTTGGAGCGGAGGTTACGAATGCTTTGTTACCGAGTGTTTTCTTGGTTTTTGTACTATAGTCTTCAAGCAATGTGCCTTCGTTAGATCTTAGGCTATAGCACAACATCTTTCTTACTTTTAAAAGATTGACAAGATAGAGAGGTGCATACTGATGGATACATTTAAAAGCAAGCATGGCAATTTTGAACCAGTGTAGTTTGACGAGAGTCGGAGTGATGTGATCATTCTTAGGGATAGAACAGATAAGACGTGCTGCTGTATTTTGTAGCCGTTGTAGTTTAGGCAGATGTACATATGTGACACCAAATAGAAGACTGTTACAATAGTTAATACTTGACATAATTAGTGTTTGTACCACAGACTTTCTATCTTCATAGCTTAAAAACTTTCGAATACGTCTAATGTTATGAAGATGATATACTACGAATTGACAAGTTTTATTTATATGATGTGACATGACAAGATTTCTGGCAAACGATGCTACTGGAACATTATCTTGACCAATCACAATACTAATACTAATACTGTATTATAATTATTATTATATACCTGAGAAGTTACCAATATTGATAATGTAAGCCTTGTGTTCATTTCCCACTGAAAATGACTTATAAACTGCATAAGTTTTCTCGTTTTCAAAACTTTCGAGATCAACTCTCAGCACATTCTGCCCACTGGCTGACAGGCGATGAATCTTGTCCAAACCAAGCCAAAACTCACCAGAAAAATTTCCAAATCCAGTTTTGTATTCAGTCCAGTTTCTGTAAAAGTCCACAGTGCCACAGTGCAAGGCTTTGGAATGTAGTCCAGCCCCTACCTGGAGTGGTTTCCATATCACAACGAACAGGAAAAGCTCCCAGGCCGTCCGGGTCGATTGTATACACGCCGGTGGTTGTCTTTCCTGATTTGTACAGGGCATCACAACTTTTTTTTCCTATAGAAAAGAGCTAATTAATAAATCTTTACTGAATTTACCTTACCTCATCCAAACATCAACCTAAGGTTAATCCAACCTCAATTTCAATAGACCTTACGCATAATGACATCACAAGGCTTGATGCCCGCGAGGAATGCTCGTCTTAGTAGTCATCGCTCGGGAAAATTAAACAATTCAAAATGGCCATTATCGAAATTTTTCCCGGCGTTGATTAGTAAAACCAGCATTCCTCGCGGAAATCAAGCCTTGTGACGTCATTATGCATAAGATCTATTATAACCTCAACTAACCTCAATCTAACCTCAACCAATTTCAACCTAACCTCAATCTAACCTGAATTCTAACCTCAACTTAACCTGAACCTAACCTCAAGCTAACATCCAACTAACCTCCAATTACTCAGCTCAACCTATCTTCGATCAAATTTCAACCTAACCTCAATCTTATCTCAACCAAACTTTTACCTAACCTCATCCTAATATCAACCAGCTGCTATAGCTTCAATCTAATATCAACGCGGTACTTAACGTCCATCTAACCTCAACCAAACTTCTAACTAACTTCAACGTACCTAACCCTAACTTAACCTAATCTCCAACGATATGTTTCAAGTTATCATACCATAATTTATTGGTTCTTGTTTTTGTATTTTCTGGAATTAAAAATAAATGTATTTCTTAAGTTATGAAGTTGTAACATATAAGTATTAGATGGATTATGCGTATTTCATTCCTGTCTCTGAAAAATCATCTAGAGAAATCGTTGTTTAGTTTAAAAAAATATATAGTTTCGAAACAAAACCCAAAGGGCAAGTCAACTACCTAGTATATATGTTATAACACAACCGTTTTTTTACAATCGAAATTAGTTCATTTTCATTGCTCGAAGTACGTAAAACAAGCTAGAATTTGCCTCTTTCCTGAAAAATGCAAGCTGAATTTCGATGTTGCGAGCGAAGGTCCTTCGTCGGGACGTTAAAAAGTAGCCAAGTACTAACTTCTCGAATGGTCTAAATCGTTTGCCGTACTACTACAATATGTCAAGTCGCTAATGAGAAGATCTAAATCATGTTTTAAGCGGTTATTACAATGTTTTTAGGTTAGTTGGTATAGTCGTGTCTCTATCAACGCGTATTTTTCTTGTTATCGTCGCTACCTATACCGGCAGAAACAAATTTTAATATGTAAATGTGAAGAAGCATTTTCATGTTTGTTTACGTTGTTATACTTGTCTCATCAGTTACGCATGTCGTGTTGTATCGCTTCGAGCAAGCATGCATGCTGTTACATTAATTCTGCTTATAGTTTGAAGCAAATAGAACGTTTTCCAGAAATAAATCATAATATTGCGTCAGTATCGCTCTTGGTCTAAAACGTAACCCGCTTTGGCTTTCCCGGCATTAAAATAATATTACATTCCAGTTATAGCCGACATTTTACAAAACAAAATCTAAACAACTAGCTAGTACTAAAGTAAATCATACATTTTGAACAATCCAATATTTGTACAATATTCGAAATAAATAGAAACTCGGTCCTTGTATTTGACATATTTCAGCCTTAGGCCGTTGGCTGTGTGGCCAAAATGTGGCTAGAAATCAAATTCCGTCGCCCCCATCGCGGTGCTAAAATATTTTAACAGGAATTAGCAGAATAAACTACGCTGATTTTAAATATCTTTGTTCCCACGCGCCAAAACCCGCTGTTTTTTCACAATTTAAGGCTAAAGTTTGATATTTTTATCCGCTGAGCGCCATCTTGAATTCCGCGGTATCTTTGATCTTTCGGCATAATTACTTGAAGTATTCTATGAAACGCGGGCTCATAAACAACTCAAATTCATATATATGGCTAGCAAAACTGTCTTTGCTTCGGAATTTTTATACATTTTGAAGGTAAATCTGGTGAATTGTGTCTCTTAACATCTCACACAAGTTAATACAACTGCAAAAATCTAAAAATATTGTGAAAGGTATGGGTTAATTTGAATGAGAAGCAGACTCAAATCGCGACCATCGCGAAAAATTGTTGCACAACGTATCAAACATTTAAACATTGGTCAAATACTTTGCTTTAATATTGTACAATATTAAATACCTTATACCTAAATTTGCTATAAGTATACAGCTGGTACATTAGCGGTCTTAGTTCACTGTTTAGAAGTTGATATTCGACAAAAAATACTTAAACTAATAACAAAATGAACTAAAAAGTATTTACTCGAAGATATCAATACAATGAAATATAATAAATACTATCGATTAAATAAGTTTTGCATTTCTACAATAGGATAGCACAAATTTCATCAGCGGTGTTGCATCAGCCATCAGTATTGTGCTATACAATTCTACAGGGATGGATCCAGCATGATTTGGTAGAGGGGGGGGGAGTGCTCTGCCAGCTCTAGTGCCAAGTTGTGTTGGTCATGTGTGTCGCCCGCCCATCAACTTGCTTCACTACTGCAAAGTCTTGCTTCACTACTGTATTTGAATTGTAATAATTGTTGTTCACAGTTGCTTATCATCATGTTATTACTCAAATTACTGTATCTCATTTTATCTCTAATAATATTTTGCTTTATCATGAAAAATACCACACCCACACCCCTGCACCCCCTCTGGCCAGGGCTATGGGTGATGCACACACCTTCCCAGTAAATCCATCCCTGCAATTCTACAAGTTTTCTTTCTCCATATCACTTCCCAGATCCTCTTCTGAATCATCTTCAAGGCTACCGCTTTCGCTGGACTCGTGTGGAAAATTTGTGCATCCAACACACTGGCACATTTTATCACACTGGTTGTTTGCCTTTTACAAGAGTATCTTAAGGTTGAACAGCCTAGCTGTTTTACATTTACAGTTGCAATCTTTGAGTAGCACATCAGGAGCACATTTCTTTGTCATCCATACCACATCAATATTTCCTTCTTCATCAATCTTCCATCCATTATCAGTTGGTGAAGGCGCATCAATTATTGGAGTTGTTTCTCTTTTCCATATTACTGCCTGGTAATGTTCTCGCTGGATGTGTTGTAAGAGACAATCCTCACTGATTTGGAGGCAATGCTGCATTAGAATCCTTAGCCCCATATAGCGTTCATGTAAGTGACTCAAGGTTTTTCTGAATGGATTCATCAACGTCAAAATCCTCACCGAGACGCATAAATGAGATGTTTCGTCATTTAAAACAAATTTTCAGGTTGATATCTTACTTCGATCATAAAACGAGCTCGTACAATCAACCCTAGAAACGATCTAGTTATGTACAGGCTGTTGTATTCTTACAAACTACATGTGGCTACTATACATCTACCTCACTTTTAGCTAAATCATTAACGAAATGGCATCCTAATTATTAATATAATGTAGCTAGTTATTGCTTACCGTTATATACGTGAAATTCAATTAATGCTTTGCCTTGTTTCTCACCAATCTGCTGTTAACACATCTGACATCTATGATACGAGTTTTCTCATTCGCACCAGTCTCAAAAAATAGTTCGCATTGGAGAATATGGCAAAAATAAAGGATAATAATATGACGTCCGTATCCGAGCTCTTTATTACAATACTTACATTCCGAACGAATGACCAACGTTTTATACGTTTGGCAACATTTGCTCCGATCGTGCTTTGTTCGTCATTCAAATCAATCCACTTTTTTCAATATTCACTAATTTTAGCAATTGTATGAGGTGCTAACTTACACAAATCGCCAGATTTACCTTCAAAATGAATGAAATATTGCCGTTTGGGGAATGGTGTTTTCGTGATATGGAGTAAAACCATACTAGATAGTTTATAAACATGGCAATAATCCAAGTTTATAATCAAGTCTAACGTACGGGTACATACTATTTGAGACAGTGTATTACAACCAGAGTCCTAAGATAACTTCAAATGGTCAATAAATGTTTACTAAGCTTCATTCTCCGTGCTTCTAAAGTCTCTGGGCCAGAGCAGGCTAAAGGAAAGGAAAGGGAAGGGTAAACAATCTTCAGTGCCCGTCTTTGTATTGATTTGATTAAATTTGACAAACCAGCAGCGAGAATAGACCATGCGTGAGCAGCATATTCAACACGAAATCGACTAGATCGTATGATTGAACAGTAAATAGAAACCAAATCGTGCTGTCCAATATCGGCTCTCTTTAATTGTCGTATATAATCTAGCTTGCTTTCTTCATAATAAAATCCACATGAGGACTCCATGGAAGGCCACGAGACAAAGTAAAGCCAAGCAATTTGAAGGAAGGAATGGATTCAACCGGAAGGCCGGCCACGTAAATCGAATGTATAATAGAGGTAGAATATTACAAGAACGATATTAACATTTCCTTACACTTTTTTTGGATTAAGCTCTATGCCCTTGCAGAAAAAAATTCACTAATTTCATCCACAACGATTGGTGAATATATTTGGCTAGCAGCGAGGAATTATTTCTGGTTGTATCATTTACAAATTGAATTCTGCTTCATCAGCTTTTTAGTGGAGGGTTGATTAAAATTGCAAACAAAGTCGGCCCAACTAGCCTGGTCCCTTGCGACAAGCCTCCGTTCACTGTTTTCCAAGAAGAGCATGATTCTCCAATCCTAACTCATTGCTTCCTATCTGTGAGAAAGAACTTTATCTACTGAATAGTAATAGGGTTAACATGAAGATTTTCAAGCTCCTGAACAATAATATTGTAGCTAACCAAGTCAAAGCCTTTCCTAAAATCAGCAAAGAAACGTCTTATCGCACAGTGACTGACATATATCTAACCCAGCCAGAATTTTGTGGAAAAGGTACATCTTTCAAGTTTACTAAACACCAATCTAGAATGAATTTTTCTCTTGTTGGAACATCAGTAATTTGGCGCAAGCCAGATAGTCTTTTTTTAAATATGATTCTTCTTCAATCCAGTACTTGGGGGGGGTTAAAATCACCGGTAACCATAACAAGAGCTTCTGGATGTTTACAAAGATATGTGTCAACATTAGATTGAATATGTTCAATCAAATCATTATTCTCGGAGGCACTTGCTGAGGGGGGGGGGAGGGGAGGGGGGGGGTAAATAACAGCAAAGAGTGTAACTGAAATTTATCTTGGAAGACGATTTGGTCGAAGTGAAATAGCGATTCAATAGATAGGTATTCAAATTCCTGGATTCATTTACTTTTGCATATTCTTATCAAGTCATTCTTGACATTCTTGTAGCAATGCTCCCACTTTGTTTATTTTACTTGGTCTATGATCAACTCCAGGTGATTTTACTTGTGAGGAGGAGACCATTGCACCTCATGTGTAAATGAAAACTATTTTAATTACAGCTGTTTTTCGTATGTCACATGATACCAAATAATTCAGTAAAATATATGCAACCCCTCCTCCATCACTCAAAAATTCTTACATCCCTCCTAAAATATTTGGTGAGAAATGTCTCCCCGGTACCACCACATTTCATACCGGCCCCCTGTATTAATAATGAACGATCCTTTAGTCTATAAAATATAAATGACCAATGTTTGACACGCTACGAAACATTTGTCGCGACTTGAGTCGCTTTTTCGTCCAAATTAACCCACTTTTCATAATATCTTAAGATTTTAGCAGTTGTATTAACTTGTATGAGGTGCTAAATGACACAATTCGCCAGATTTACCTCTAAAATGTCTAAAACATTGCCGCGCAGAAAGCGTTATGCTAGATTCTTCATCCATATTTATGATTTGAGTTGTTTATGAGCCCGCGTTTCATAGAATACTTCAAGTAATTATGCCAAAAGATCAAAGATACCGCGGAATTCAAGATGGCGCTTAGCGGATGAAAATATCAAACTTTGGCCTTACATTGTGAAAAAACAGCGCGTTTCTGCGCGTGGGAACAAAGATATTTAAAATCAGCATAGTTTTTTCTCCTAATTCCCGTTAAAATATTTTAGCACCGCGATGGGGGCGACGGAACTGAACGTTTTCATGCCACAGCTAACGGCCTACCTACCCTGCCACGGGGCAAAGCGACTTAAGGTGTCATGTGACCAGTGCGACAGGGTCTCTGCTGGAGCGTATTTGGGAGGAAAGCGGAAGTAGAGAGCCTGGCGTGCGAGGTTGGCATAAATGTTAATACATGATCAGACTTACGTTTCATTGCTTGCCTACCTTGCTTCCCATGCTTACAGAAATTCTACAAAAATACCTTTTTCAGCTGTTCATAATAATCGTAGTTTTCATCAGCCAGCAAATTCTGAGCATGTGTTGTTTTTGTAGCGTTGTTGAGCTGACAATTTTTAGGAGAATGTTGACGTTTTCTCGCTTTGTAATTGATTGATTTACAATCAGAAGTTTTACGGAGGCAGTATAGAGAACATTCCAAGAAAGTCAGTGTGTTGTGTTCACTGATTACATGGTCGCTTAGACGGTAGCCTGCAGAACATTAAAGAAAATTTACATTCACCTCAGTTGCGTGTGAGAGGAGTAATTCAGTTCGACGGAACCAAACACTTCATTATTCTCTCTGTATTCCATGCAATTAAGCTGGAACATTGTATATAGATTAGGTACACTCGTAGCATGCGCAGTCGATAAAAGGTTTTGTAACCTGAAAACCACAGGATCCATTCGCTCCTTAACAATTTGAGGTCAATCCCATATTTCAATTTCGGATACATATGAATTTTCAGGTGGTACCCTTTAAAGACATATTCAGGCTTTTCAGTTCAGCTGGCGTACTCTTCATATGCCCTGGAGTGACACAAGAACGGCAGTGATTCAAATCATTCAAACGGCGTACAAAGCGCATTTATGACCAATCTCATACTAGAACAAATTTTACAAAAAAGTTGAGTTAGGTCTGGCACATGCCACATGGTTGGAGGCACTTGGAGCGGCGTATGAATCAATGTCGCTCCAACGTCGCATAATGCAACAAGCTCTGTCCGAACTTGTGTTGAACTTTTGTCACTCCAAATTCTGCCGTACTTAAGGTGGCTCCCTATAGTTAGTACAGTTTATATTAAATACGATTTATCCCCGAGCCAACGGCGCGGAGCGTCGCGCGAGGGTACTAATTCCGCCCGGCTATTTACTCCCGGAGAAAGAAAAAATTAGCGAAGTCTAAAGCTCTTCAATAATCACGGGCGTGGGTTACCGCGCGTGATTCGGTGAGTGGTCATCCTCAATGATCTCATAATATAGCGGACTGTCATGAATAGCCAACACTGATTGGTCCAATTTGAAATTTGCATTATAACGACTGCATTGTATTATATTGTATTGTATTGTATGTTTGCAAGATTTTGTAAATTTCAAAAGTTTTTTGATGAATGGCGAAAAAATTGCTAAAAGAAGGCACCGACGTTAACGAAGATAAGTTTGTTTTAAATATTACTCTATTGTTTGCTTTATAATTGCTTTAAAATAAATTCGGTTGAAAGCGAACGTTACTTAAAATACCTAACATTTTAGAGAACTGTAGGGAGCCACCTTAATTGGTTCATACGTTGCTCTTCTGCCGTCGTCAATTAAGTTCGGCACATGAAAAGTACGCCGTCTGAAACGGACCTAACAGTGCAGATATATGAACGCGAAATCTTACTGTAGTGAGACATTTTGTATGGTTTCTTTCCAAATTTTAATTTCATTGCTGCACTTACCTGACACGTACAATTTGAACAACGCACTTGAGTGTAGAGAACTACATGTCTGTGTGTATAGCAGTAACAGATGGATAAACAGAATATGACCAGAATTCATGACTGCTAATTAAATGTTACTTTACTTCCAAAGTTTTGTCACTCACGCAGTCACGCAATGCAATTTAAATTCACTCAGATGTCTATATAAATAAATAAAATGTTTTCTATGACTATATTAGTTTTTTCAAAATGTTTAGGAACGAACTTTCCCTAAGTCTCATGTTAATTGTATATTTTGTGTTCAGTATATAGACCACAGTAAGACTTTTTTAAATGCGTTTATTACATTAACAAACGACGTTTCGGAGATTTGCTCCATCTTCACGCATAGGATTACAATTTTCAAGTCTTACTGTGGTCTATATATTGCAGTGGCGGCGGAACAGGGGGTGGCTAAGGGGGCTAAAGCCCCCCCCCCCGAAGTAAAAGTGGGGGGGGGGGCTAGCCCCCAGAAAATTTTGTTTTTTCTTGAAAAATTTTGATAATTAAGGGAAAATTTAGGGTATTTTTGGAAAATTTAGGTATAAGGGGGAAAATTTGCAATATTTTGTTTAAAAAATGTGTATGTCCAGGGAATTTTTTTGTTATAGGTCCGGAAAAAATTTTTTAGCACCTTTTTTGTATGTGTCCGGAAAAATTTTGGCGACGGGGAGTGAGAAAAAAAATGGCGACGGGAGGTGAGAAAATTTTTAATCCAAAACAAAATTTAGCCCCCTCCCAACAAATAAAATATGTTCCGCCGCCCCTGATATATTGAACACAAAATATATATTAGTTATATAAACTCAGGGGCGTATCCAGTGTTTTGAGTGACCGGTTTACTAGGCCCAGAGGCATATGGGGGTGCGGATCGGAATTCTAAAACAGCACTAGATTTCCTGTGTTCACGAATGACATGACATATTTTATTAATTTAGTGATTCCATGAAAAGTACATATTTTTAACAGTATTTTTGGCTAATACTTAGCTCATTGAGTAATGATTTGACTTTGCATGCATGGTTGCTCAAATGCTTTTCGGAAACACACAGGCCCGTTTGCTTGCACCTTTTTATTTTTAGTTTTATATGAAAAATGGAGCTAGCCCGCGCTTGTCGAGATTATGGCCGGCAGCTTTTAAAATAAAGAGGTTATATAATAAGATAACGGTATAGTACGTGTCCAACCCTAAATTTAAATTCATCTTCAAAAAGACGATGAAATTAAAATTAGGATTGGGGATAATGAAATAAAACGAGTCAAAACTACTAGAAGTCTGGGAATTATAATTGATGAAAATTTAGCATGGAAAGAAAATATTGACAATCTCAGCGTTAAGGTGTCAAGGGCAATAGGAGTTATTCGCCGAGCTAAAAAATCGTTAAACAAGATGCTTTAAAACTAATGTATAATCTTTAGTTCTCCCATATTTTGATTATTGCTCCCTTGTTTGGAATAATTGTAGCCAAATACTAAAAACTAAAGTTCAGCGGCTTCAAAATAGAGCGGCAAGAGTCATAACGGGAGATGCATACGACATTAGATCAAAAGATGTTCTCTCTAAATTAGGCTGGAATAATCTCGAAGAAAGGCGTAATTCTCAAACTATTTCTTATGTTAATAACGCTCTCCAGAAAAATTGCCCGGAGGGAATAACTGAAATGTTTCAGTTTTCCTGCAATGATAACCATAATTTAAGAAGTAACGACTTAATGCCGAGGTTGGCTAAACCAAAAACTAATGCAATGAAAAAGTCGTTCAGTTATGCCGCCGCCAACATCTGGAACTCACAGAGCATTTTAGAAAGAAAGAAAGTAATTAACTTGATTCAATGATTTGATATATAGTGGGTTATGGCGTATTAAATGTATTAGATGTGTAATTATGTATATTGTCCTGTATTGTATTGATATTCAAAAATTGTAATTTTAGCGTAATTATCACACGGCCTTTTGAAAAGCAGCATTTTATTTTATTTAATTTATTCTTGCATGTTTACTTATATAAATCATATGTACGTATATATTGCTGAAAAGTTACTGTGTATAAAGATTTTTAAATAATAATAATAATAAAAATAATAATAATTTATTTTAGTGCCTTTCACTGACGTCTGCATATTTGCTCATACTTTTAATTTTTCTTGCCATGGACAATAGACTACTAAATTATTAGTACTAAACTACTACTATTGGACTACTAAACTATTAGTACTAAACTACTACTATTGGGCTACTAAACAATATGACGCTATACCCATTACCCACACTCGTTTCCAAAAAACGGACACCCGGCATCGGGAAATTTTCCCATAACTTTAGCGGCTGTTTGTGGAATAGCACTTTTTTAATCTTTAGCAAGCCCGTATAGTACAACTGGGGTAGGATGTATAAGAAAGTAGTCAAAGTTAGTTACTATAGCTAGTGGAAACGTTTACCGCAATGAGAATCGTTTAAAAAGATAATCCCGGCCAATTTTTGTTTTGTTTTGATCGTTAAAGTTGCGTGGGATAGTCCACGTACTCGTCTACACAATAGACAGATTTAGATCGGGGACGCGAACGTCAAAGACGACGTGAAAATGGCGTGTTGTGCCCATGTATGGATATGCCACGCTATTTTGACGCCATTTTCATGTCGTCTTTAACGTCCGCGTCCTCGATCTAAATCTGTCTAATTTATACTATACGAATGGTAAAAATAGGTACGCACTGCGTACATGTTGCGAGCCATTAGTCAGTTCGTGCTGGTGTGCGAGGTTAACCAGGGCAATTTTAAACTATATAACCAGGGGGGGGGGGGGCAAAGCCCCCAGTCCCCATAGTGGCCCCCCTACTCAACCATTTTGCCCCCCCCCCCAGTCAAAATCCCTTTTCTCTAAAATACAAGCAAAACATGGAATTTAGAAGGGAGGTTTGATATTCTAGTAACTGAAATTTGCTTTGTGAATCTTATGTCCTGTTTTTTATATATCTTTATAATGCTAAACATTGTGTTGTAAATACTATATTAGATTTTAGACATTTTCCAGTGGATTGCATTTCCCAGACCCTATAGATTTGAGTTGTTGGAAGGCTTGGCTAAACAAGTTAGTGACCGCAGGGGGCAACGGGCCCCCAACCCAGTGTTTTATAAGGGGGGAATAATTTTGCCCCCCCCCCCCCCCCC